>JBBPDB010000128.1:2267154-2280254 GCA_037974465.1 Brachypetersius altus
ATTTTTTTGTGTCGATGTTGCAGCAGCTCTAATTTTCTGTTATCTGGGGGGAAAAATCGGTATCGGCCGATCACACTTACACAAAAATCGGTAATCGGAATCGGCCAAGAAAACTGCAATCAGTGCAACCATACCGAGAACATTAATTACGTTAGTTTACAGCGCTTGTTTTAAATGTTGTTTTCCTGTGACATTCTTTAGCACCACAGTGGTGTTCTTGCTTGGGCTGAGGAACGAAACAGTCAGTCTTCCATGTGCAGAGATATGGTGTCATTCATTATGATATCCTACGAAGCAAGTCTGACAGAACTTGGAAAATGCTTCCCTCTAGTAAAAATATGTGCATGTACAAGCAAAATGGGGCACAAAATAATCAATTCAAATAAATGATAACAGTTTATTCATTATCTGTAAGAATAATGAACTGTCAATATACTGTTCTACATCCATCTATATCCACACTTATGTTAATGACACTGTAAAAGTTACGTTAACAAATGATATGAGTAACTCACCTGAGGAATGGGGAAGTGGGTGGCATACTGGATGTGGCGGGGCTGCTCGTACACCTGGGGGAAGGCTGGGTCCATGCTCTTCTCCTTGGCAGTGCTTTTCCCTTCCTGCTCTGGGGCAGCCTTCTCTGGTGAGGGGCTTCCCTTCGCCTCACAGTGCATAGGCGGGGAGAACATCTGCTGGGGTAAATGAGTGAGCATGCTCAGTTTAAGGACCACAGTAGGCATGCAGGTGTTCACAAATGATGGAAACAGTGGGAAATATGGCAATAAAAGTCATATCTCTAATCACATGCTAATGCATTACTGGTGGTGACCATTCCTACCTCATCAAAGTTGGCGCTTGAGTTGTGATCTATTTCCATAGGCTCAGACATACTAGTGTCCTAAAAGACATGAGCACAGAAAAACATGAATTTAAATCAACTTAACTCAATCACCTGAATCAAAGCATTCACGGAAATTAACCAGCAAAGTCCTAGAGCCACTGATTATGTTACATGCCTCCATTTTGACGCTGCTCCCTGCATCCTGCTCTTTGCGCTCTGATTCATCAGAGGGTTCATCGCTTGGGGAACGGGGGCGGGGCAGGTGGGAGTCTGAGGCCAGATCACCGCGGGAGATGAGCGTGCACATGTAAATGTTGTGTGAGAAGACGTCATGGCGAATAAGCTCACAGAAAAGCAGCACCAAGTTAGAGAACTCTACACGCTCACTCTCATTACCAGGCTCCGCTGCAGGGACAGAAAGAAAAGGAACGAGAGAGCAAAGGGTCACTAGATGCATAATGGCTTATTCATGAATGTAACGGCTCCCTAAACCTCTTGAACAAAAATAATCTAGCTAAAGACTATGATAGAGTAAACAAAAAATAGCACAAAGGGATTTTTTAAAAATAATATAGACAACCAATCTGCACAATTATGATACAAGGTTATTTAAAGTGGCTCTATTCTACATTGTGATACAGATTTTTCCAACAAATTAAAAATACTGAACATTTAGAAGGCCTGTGATTTATTTAAAGCACATCATCTAGTTGCCACTGTCTGGCGAAGTGTGACTCACTGAGCACAGGGGCCTGTGTGTCCAAGAACTGCAGCAGGACGTCCTGAAAGACGGGCACAGTGGCAGCTGAGAGAGAGCCAGAAGACACAGAGCCCTTCTCATCAACAACCTCCGACTCCCCACACCTCTGTGAAAACACACACGTTCCCTTTATGAGCAAGATTCAAGTAATAAATCAAAAACAGGGCAGCAATAAAGGAATTCTTTTAATGAATAAATAACAAAAGCATTACGAGTCCTCAGCTCACCTCTGCCTCTATTTCTGTCTGCCTCTTCTCCAGTAGCTTTGCCACCACCATGGCCCTGTGTCTGCCAGAGCGCTTACAGCACACTGCCCACTCACACAGCAGAGTGACCACTGCGTCGTCGTCTGGACTCATCTGCCAGAAACCACGCACACAGAAGTTATAGAGAGCCCAAAAATCCAGATTAATTAGTCCTCATGGATGTCAAAAAGAATATAGTGAACTAGTGAAAATAACATGATTTCTGGCCTCCGCAAGGTTTCTGCAAACTACACTATATCTGAAAGCAGGAAGGCAGCCCTTTACCTCATGCCCATCTTTACTCTGGCCTGACCCAAAGATACGATTGTACAAGGAATCCAGCGAGTTGCTGAAGTCTGACTTCTCAAAGCTGTGGTTGTCCAGAACCTCCAAAGTGTGCAGGACTCGGCCAATGGTGAAGCCTGAATAACACGGAAACAGACAAGGTCTCCTGTGTTTCTAAATAAAATATGCACATTACCTTTAAGATCAGGGCAGCAACTTAAAGGCCCTGGGCAGTGCATTTAGCGGTCATTATTTTAATTAATGCAATCAGTGTTCTGTTACAAAGCGAGCCCCTTAATCAGTTAAGGAACACAAGAGGCACACTAAAAGACAAAAGAGTCACATTACAACTTTTTATCCCCAGAACTCTACTCTCACACGGGTGCTCATGCACTGTTAGTGAACCTACCAGCTGTTGTTTCCTGACACTTGTCAAAGGACCAGCGAAATTCCACTGCTTGCCCCCTCTCCTTGATCTGCTCCTCGATTTCCCTCACCTTGGAACGAACCTGAAGGGGCATTGCAACATGATCACATAAAACATATCAGCTACCTCCAAACTTTTCAAATGCTCAGCTTTTTAACCATGTCCCTATATCAGGACAATCTGCACATTTGACGTTTGACTAACAGCACTCCTAAGTTTTGTGTGGTAAAAATAGCTGAGAGTGAGAGATACACATTATAGTACACATATATTTAAAACATACACACCCACATGTGTTTGTTTACATACATGCACAATATAAAAGAATAAAAAGGTAATAGTCATGAAGATACTAATCATGAGGACTGAATTCTTGAGGGGTACACAGATGGCAAAGTCTTTAGACCATCAGACAGCCGCAGCTGTGGAACCCTTCATAAAAAGGTGAATACAAGACAATAAAGCTGGCAATAAAGACAAGTCTGACAAATGGTAGCTATTTCCAATCATGAACATACAGACAGAAACCAGTTTCCATTTTCCTGGTGTGATTAAAATGCCTATAAAACACTGTCATGTAGCCTGCATTAAAATAAGAGTTCTATTAATTCTTGCATTGGGAGTAGACAGGCTACAGAGAAGTTGCTTCATAATAAAATTAAACAGGAGCAGTGAGCATAACCGCTACATCACTTCAGAAGAAACTTTAGTTGTGAAGAAACTGTGTTAAATATGAGAGGTCATTTAGTATCTAAAGGAACGTGGGTGGGAGCGTACTGAAACGATGAAGCTGCAGGTGGGAGCAGGACAAATGGTGCAGATTTACTGCAGGAGCTGAAAAGTGTGAGGCTAAAAAAAGTCCAGTGCAGATCTCTACAGCTGGTGTTGAGAAATGCTGGAACAAGAAAAAATCTAAAGGTCCAAACCTGCTGGTTAAAGGTGCTGTTGCCACCTGGCATAGGCAGGTTTGAGGGGGCAATGGGTAGAAGGTCCAGCGGGGATCCAGTCTTATTCCGACTGTCTGTCAGTGAGTAGTGCCACACCAGAGCGCTCGGACAGCAAAGCACAATACTCTGCAGAGATTAAAGATAAGAACAGTTATCACAATTCTTCTTGATAATTAGGCTTATAATAGTGTAGACAATAGATTTCACCCTAATAGATGGCAAACAAACCAGCTGAGCAGATCCAATGAATATGGGCTCATTTACATAATTCTGACAGGATTTTATGAACTTTTATTCACCGTAAGCTTCATTAGAACTCATGAATGACAACTTCCTTTAATTTTAAGTGCTGAGACCAGACCAGATGTTCTGTCAAACAAATAAGCATAAGTGAATCGAAGTGGAAGCTCTTTCTTAAAGTTTTCCATGGAAACCTAAATTGTACTGTGATGGCACAGAACTTAATTTTCCAGTGTATTCCAGCCTGGTAACAGCGTTGCTGAAGTACTGGCAGTGCAATCCTCTCTTCACGGTTTTTGGCCAGTTGTTCCAAAACTGTGTCCATGGAGTCAAACCAGCAGAAAGTTTTTCTATCAGAGCTGCCTCTTTTATTGTGGTCTTTTATCATTTTTAGTCGGCTAACTTGTTAGCGATGTCCTGGTTCACATTCACGTTGCTAACAATGCTGAAGATAAAAGGTTTGTGCAATAGAAAACTCCTACTGAAATGTATCTGCAGCCCCAGCAGACAGTCGTGCTTGTAGTTCATTGACTTCTTAGTTATTAGTTTGGAATTCCATTGTTGTTTTTTTGCACAGACAGTAAAAATAAAGGCCTCTTTCCAAAGCAGCAATGCAGTCGGCTGGCCTGCAGCACGGTTTCAGTCCTGCCATATATCAGGGCCTTGACAGCTTGGGTACGGCTCAGGTTCGGGGCATTTTATTTGTAAAAGGAAAAACTTCATGTGGTACAGCACAGTTCCTTGTACCATTACAAGGAGATCAACATCTTGTTAAAGATCAACAGGGATGGCAAACTTTCAATATATTAGAAGGTTCAGCACTGCCCCTGTGTTACAACAGTCTAAAACACTGTTTACCTGGAGCATGCAGCTGAGGCCGAACACCACAGGCCGATGCTGAGGGCAGATGTAAAAATCAGTGAAAGGTGTTTGGGGCTGGTTGCCCCCCGCTGGCTGCGAGGTTGGGGTGGGGGGTAGAGCATTGCCTGGCTGGCCTGAGATGCTGTGGGGTGGGTGCCCTCCTGTGCTGGGCCCAAGGCTTCCATCACTTAGCAGCAAGTTGAGCCGGCGTGTGCAGAAGTATGCCAGCCTCCTTGACAAATAGGCTGACTGCACAAACTCCCCTGAGTACTGAAGAGGAAAAAGACGAGATTAGAAACTAAATTAGAAACAAGTAATACTACAGCAGTGACAACAAGAATGTTGCAAGTAATGTGAAGGCAGAATGATGAAGGCAGCAAACATCAGTAGGTACCATTCGCTTATTTATATAATATGAATGTGTTTAGTAATTAAACATAATTTGATGCAGTGCACTGCAATGATGCATTATCTAACCTGTAAAAGGAGTGGCAGTAGTAATTTGAGAAGCTCATCCTCGCCTGGTCGAATCTTTTCAAAGCATTCAAGCACCCAGGTCAAAAACTCATGTCTGTCCAGCATGCCGTCCTGTAAAAGACACACGGAAATATACATTCAGCTTCGCAGGAGAACAACTAATAATAATTCTACTAATAATAGTAAGATGAATTTATATAGCGCCTTTCTCAAACCCAATGAAGCTTTACAAACTGAATAAAAAAAAACAAAAAACAATACAAATAATAAACTCAAAACTTATACTCCACAGCAACAGCAAAAACACAAATAGCTATGACTTTTTAATCAGGTTAGATGAATCACACATTTGCTGTTCCATAATAATCTGCCGTCTAACCTGAAACATGAACATGGCTAGTTTCTCGTTGTACTCCCACTGCTTCATGGCGGTCTCCACCTCTGCCGGAGTGGCAGGCGGAGGAGAGCTGCAGCCCTGGCTAGGAGACTGACGGTAAAACTCTGCCACCCTCTGCAGCTGCTCCCAAAGGTACTTAGTAATTATCTGAGTCCATTCTGGAGAAGCAAGATAAAGTTAAGACAGGCATTTCAATGACAGATTTCAATTACGGAGCACAACAGAAGACCTTCAATCTTCATTTGGGAATTTATGAGGCATGCGGTCACTGCTGCACCAAAAACTTTAGGGCTTCTTGGAATTACTTGGAAAAAAATTAAATATTTTAACGCTATTCCATACCATTAACATACATTTAAATAATTTTAGTTCTCTTCAATCAAAACTGAAACTGTAAGCTGTACCCCCACAGACACACTCAACTGAACTGCATACACACACCATTTTTATCTGCTATACAAGCAACTTAGACTCCAACTGCCTCTGTAAACACTATTTATTATTATACTGACATTCTCTGTCCTGCTGCCACTATGATTGCACAATTACATGTATTGCTTGCCTTCCTCTATTCTGCAATTTTGCAAATGTAACTCTGCTGCTAGAATACAGTATGTCATAATACTGTATTAATTCAAACTAGTACTTTAGCTGTAGACTGCACTAAACGTTGTCTTGTCCTGTTGTTGTTGTGTTTTTCCAGAACTGTCATTACATGTTTCCGTTTTTTGTTTTGTGTGTTACTCCATGTCCCTGGTGGAACACTGTTTAATTTCACTGTATATGGTGTATTTGGCAGAAATGACAAATCTACTTAAATTAACCAAGTTAATACCATAGTGTTCTCTGCAACAGCGATATGTAATTGGGGCTGAATATTAACATGAAATGTAATAAGCATAGAGTAAAAACACTAACCTATGCAAGGGTCAATGACATGCCTCTTCTTGACTTTAGTTTCAGTAATGGCAGCGTGATATGCGCAAGTCATTTTGATCATCCAAGCAGACCGCATCACTGGGACAGAGTACTTGGCCAGGTAGCCGAAAACCTCCTCTTTCTTACTGAAAATGGGGACCTGGAGCATTCAAATGAACACAGATCACATGTTAAAGCAAAAGCAACGCAAAAAAGACAACTCCTATGACTAGGAATACTATATAAATTGCTTGAAGGAAAAAATCTGTGAAAACCTTTTTGGCCAGCTGAGTGAGAGGTTTGGTCCCAGCCAAGTCTGTAAACCAGTTATTGATGGAACTCTGAGATCGTGCAGTGACCAGCCAGAAATTATCCTTCTGATTGACCTGTGGCTTCCTTTTCCCCGTATCTGGAAATGTGTTGCATCGCAGCTTTTCCGCAATGATGCTGCTGAAGTTTGAGCTAATCTGAAAAGTGAATGGATAAGGGATTCTAAATTCAGCACCAGTCTTTGAACAAGTGGTATTGCAATAATGGTTTAAGCCTTTTTGTGCAAAATGACTTACCTTGGAAGGGTTAAAGTTAACATTTTTAGCAGTGCCATGCTCATCTCCCGATACAGCCGGCTGGTTATTAAATCCTTGCTTGACGTTTAAAGCAGTCAGTTCATCCTGAGCAATTATAATGAAAATATTGTAATGTCTGTGTATATAAACACAGGCCAATGATGCATAAAACTCCAGCATGTAGGATCAACATTACATCTGCAGCAATCAGATACTGTTTAGCACTGAAATCCTGAGTGCTAAACCATTCAACTGTTGCACAAAGTGCTTTCCAGGTATTTAATAATGCACAGGTGTAAACAGCAAGACCTAAGGGTGGGCGGTGCAACGGCATCTTCGATTACGTGTGTTTACACTATATGGACAAAAGTATTGGGACCCTTGGTTTTCAGGGTTTGGTGCTAGGTCCCTTAATTCTAGTAAACCATGATTCCAACTTTGGGAAAGAACGTTTTCTGTTGAAGCATGGCTGTGCCACAAGGCAAGGTCCGTAAAGACATGGCTGGATCATTTCGGTGTGGAAGAACTTGACTGGCCCGCACAGAACCCTGACCTCAAAACCCATCCAACACTTTGGGATGAACTGGAACGGAGACTGACCTCATAAATGCTCTAGAGAATGAATGGGCACAAATTCCCACAGAAACGCCAAAAGGATAGTGGGAGCTATTCTAGCTGCAAAGGGGTCATATTAAAGTCTTTGCATTTAAATGCACTGTCATTAAAGCCCCTGTTGGTGAGATGGTTAGGCGCCCCAATACTTTCGACTATATCCATAACAGGTACACACAAACAGTCATTCGAGCACAACAGCCGCCAGCATTTATTTCCAAACAAACAGTCATCAAATTCCAGTTCAGCAGCTTCACCAGTTAAACAATCTACCTCGAAAAAGCTTTTAAAAAGCTAGACAAATCTAACTAGTCATGCGGCCAAGTACTTGTCAACAAACAGCACCGAGCTAGCCAGCCTTAAGAAAACAGGCAGAAAATGAGTTTATACAAAAAAACTGGTTATCTTAAGATTTTAAACTACATATACTATCTTAAAAGGCTCGTATTATTCATATTAATGTGGATTTTCTTGATGTGGAGCACATTTTAAAGGTATTAGAGAGAGGAAAACAAGTCAGGCTAATATTAGCAGGCTAAGTAGTGCCACTGTTTCGTAGCAACCAAATTAAACCCAGTTCTTTTAGCTCATGTAGCTTTAGCCTAGCACCACAAACCCAGAAGGTTCTCCAGAACAGGAGACCGAGCCCTGTCGGAGGTTTGTTATTGGTGCTGGAGGAGGCCCGGGGGTCTGGTCCAGGTCCTCCTCCTGATGGTGGTACTGGTATTAGCTCTCAGTGGCTAACGTCTGATTTCTTTGTGGCCCCACAGAGACACCGAGCGATAAAAGACCAAAAGACCAGCCCTGACCTCCTTCTGCTTCGGGTCCTGTGGGTACACGTCCGGAGGACCGAGTCTGGGCCGCTTCAGGGGCCGGTGTTCGTAGCTCAACATCCCGAAGGCAGCCATGGTCCCAGCATAGCAGCCCGGGCCCAGTCCGTCCCGAGATCCGACCGACAGACACCCAAGTGCGGATCCCAGACACAGACCGCCCCGCTCCCTCCCTCCGGCAGCACGGTCAGAACCGAGCAGACCACCCGGCAAGATAAAAGACCCTGCAGCTTACAGCACAATCCACACTTCAGTACACAAAATAATGTTTTTGTTGATGATGATGATGATTATTATTATTATTATTATTATTCGTTTTTGTACGTGGTATTGTTATTATTAGTAGTAGTTTATTTGTAAACTAAATCATAACATGACATATTAATTGTAATTATATTTATTTATAATGAGTTTATTCATATATGAGAAAATACAAAATAAATTCAAATAAAACCAGCTATGATTTTAAAAACATTATTAAACAATTACATTTCCAAACCGTTTTAGCCTTCAGTCCACAATCTAATTTATTTTTTAGTTTATTTATTTTTCTATACATGACATTCATAATTAAATAAAATAAACTGAAAAAGCAAAGTGAGCTCCATAAAGACATGGCTGGATTAGTTTGTTGTGGAAGAACTTGTCTGTCACACACAGAATTCTGACATTAACCTCATCCAGCACCTTTGAGATGAACTGGGTCAACAACTCTATATTAAAGTTTATGTATTTGAATGCAGTGCCATTGATGTCCCTGTTGCGATAAGGGTCCTGTGTCCCAATACTTTTGTGCACCATCCTCCGCTTATACTATATGTTTGTGGGCTTTTGTGAATGGCATAATTTCTAGTTTCTTGCACTTAAATAAAACCGTGATGGATGCACACTTTGTTGAATGTTTTTAAGTGATACTGAAAAAATGTTTTATAATGATATTTGTTATTTTCATTTATTTACAATGGAACCATTCACTTTGCTATTTCTTTACTCCTGCTATTCCTGCTCGTTTTATTTCAGCTTGAAATAATCCACAAAGGAGAAGAAAAGAATGTAACACACTTTATTTACTGGGTGATGGATGCTGGATGTATCAAAAAGTTCCAGTGCAGTTCTGTACTCAGTGTTAGGGGAACTGAGAAAAGCCTATTACTCTACATGTGGTCTTAGCATTGAGACACAGCAAGGTTTATTATTGAGACTACATTAAGGATACTTGGCATACTCAAAGTAGGCCTGCAACACACTGTAAGCAACATTATTTCATGTAATAAAAAATGAAAATGAGATCATTTCATGTGTAAAAATACCTTTAATTAATAAAGCATTTTTATAACAAGTATATACAAAATAGATTGAACGGCAAATTATACAATCTCGGGTCGTTAACAAGGCAGCTTTCCATCGCCAAATGTAGAAACACATCTAAACAACGATGATACAGCAAACAACATCTTTTAAAACATGCATAGGCATCCACCAGAGGAACCTCTAAACTCAGTATGGCAGATTAAGAGGAATGTGGACTTCACTGACTCTAATGACTGTGATATTGCTAATATGATTCCTAATTGTCATCACTTGTGCAGCCTATTAGCCTATAATTCTTAAATCAAAGTTTAGATGGTTGCACTCACCAATAAAGTAAATTTCTCATAATTAGGTCTCTTTGTGCGTCACTATGCCAGACATGAGTTGGATAATGCTGAGGCAGGCCTTTTTCTATATTTAACAGGATTCATTAGAATTTCTACCAGCTAAATTCCTGCTAAAGCCCCTACAGACTCTCCTCATCCTCAATTAAGAGGATCACGTCATTTAAGCTCCCCTGTTTAGCAACCACATGTAAGGGCAGTGGCAGTTCAGAGTCGAAAAAGTATGTCAAACAATTCAAAGCACTCTCAGGAACTCAAACTACAGTTTTTCTTCCACTGAAACACACTCCGATTGCACAGCCCTTCAGCCAGGCAGCAGAAGCACAACATTTAAAAGCAGAAAATGATTGTCTCTCACTGAGCTCGACTTAAATGGAATGACTTACCTGTGCTATCTTTGATCTCTGACTAGTTCAGAGCCTTCATGTTTGCACAACAGAGGGAAATTCTACTGAATTTTCCACGTTTTTGCATAATTCAGTGTAATCAAAGTCATCCAGAAAGGTTTGATGCAAGATGTTACATTGAAGAGAAATCTACTAACACAGATTTCTTTACTTTGTCAATGACAGGAACCTGGGTCATGATACCTACCACACAGGCACATCTACAATACAGGCACTTTATTTACTACACAAACATCTGGTGAACCTACAACTACAGTTTTTTTGTAATGATGATGAATGTAAAATCATGGTACACCTGAAAACATGTTTTCTTTGGGTATATACTGTATTGCCTTTCTATTGCCTGCATGTACCTCTTCACCTTATATAGATTATAAAATATATATTTAAGACCAAGAGCTTATCTTAAAACTATTGTAAGACAATGTCTCAGGCATCAGGCAATGCATTCATAACCATTTTGTGTAACTAAATATGAGGTATCTTTCAGAGACCTCAAACGCTTTAGACTGGTTCCGGTCATGACTGTTGTGAACAAACTGGTTCTGATTCATTTTACATCAAACCCCTCTGAATGATTTTGGTCACATCTTACTAACTGAACTGTGCACCTGTTTTGAAAAATCCAAAAGGAGCGAAACTTTACTCGCACGCAGCAATCCATAAACGTCCCGCCAAGCCCCGCCCCAACACCAAATCCCGCCCCCACAAAAGCCCACCCCACGCGTAGGCCGATGCGTCCCCCTTAAAAATGCTTTCGGCGCCCCTGTATACGAAAAGAACGAAGCACCTTGTGTTGTATTGCAAGTGTCCCACATACTCTGTAATCTCCCGTATTTAAATAAGGCCACTCAAGACCATGAATGCTCATAAATACTAACCATTACGACCAAACAATGGATACATCATTCCAGTTTCAGTGTGCAATGTCTGCTTCTACTTGAAGCAAGCAGAGAAATATAAGAGAAAGATAAAATATATAAAAAAGGAAAACTTCAACAAACGTCAATTATGTAAAAACTCTTACAAACTTGATACATGCCCATTCTTCGCTACAAAAAAATAAAAATAAAATAAAATAAAAGTGCCAATACTGTCATTTTCTTACCCAACATTCATCAACCTATAGACAACCTCTTACAAATATATGACCATTTGCTAATCTAGAACTCTGATATAATTATAAACTGGGATGGATGAGATTTCCCAACCCGGGTTCTAACATGTTCCCTGATATAGCAGCTATCACTGTTCATGTGCTGGATTGTGGAACTATTGCTTCATCTCGAATCCCGACATCTGTAGCATATGGTAGATTATCAAGAAAAATAAGTTCCCTACACTTAAAAAAGCTGAAGCACGTGCCCTTTGGGTTCTATCACAAGTCTCAGCGGGTTTCCTTCTGTACTATGTACAGAGAAAAGCATCAAAGTATTGCTGGTGGTTACTGAGCATCAGGGCCATGCAGAGACCTTTAGAATAGCCAAGGGCACTATGACCAAAGGGGGAGGTGCTTGAGCACCTAAAGACGCCCCCAGCACCCTGCACGTGCCTCACGAAACATAAGAGCTACAGAGTTTAGGCTTGAAAAAAAGGGTGTATCGCTTTAAGTGTGCAAAATCCTAAACTGGACAGTGTCGGTACACTGTGATGAGGAATGAACAACACTGAACTTTGAGCATGAAACACATCTTGTTGTCTAGCAGCTACATAAAGCATGTGAGCAGGTTTTGAGGAGAATTCAGTCTTGACCCTGATTCTGTGGCTCGGTGTAGTGCGTACAGGCCCAGTCTGGATAGCCGGAGCTCACTTCTGCTCTGAATTACTGAGCGTTCTGTTCGACGCCTCCATCATGGCAAAGAAACGTGAGTTTTCATTCGCCAGCAGATTTGATGGGCTGTCAAATTCCAGGACCTATCCGTGAAGGAAAAGATACAGTGGTCAAAGATATAAGATGTTGATCTATGAATTGAATGAAAACATTTCCTTTTGCAATTTGGAATCACTTGTTCATATTCACACAAATAACTTGTAAATTGCAGATTTCGATATCATCAAAAGATTTTTTAATGTTTTATAAAATTGTTATGCAATAGTTCTCTAGAACTGTTAGGGAGGATTCCTGGGGAGGTGAAGGCCAACTGCAGCTTCGTCCAAAACATGTTAAGTAAACCACTGCACCTTTTTAGGAGTGCCGCATCATCAGACAGCTCGACGCCCTCGTTAACACTCGGGTAGCAGATGCTTGCTTTAGCTAGCAGCGTAATGAGTGATGGGGGAGACGGAGGGACTCTTTTGGGCTATCGTCACAGATGGCGCTGCCAGGGATTAAACTCACTCCAACGAGGCCATTTAAGGCAGTTGTGTCACTCGGGAGCCCTCTTATATTCATTTATATACTGTAATTATTTATGTACAATATTTTTACCATGGTTTTCGAACACTTTTGAAACACAAGGCATTCTGGATGTCTATTATTTTCTAGTTTTAACTAGACCAAGGGGGAAGAAATTAATTTATTTAGCTACATTTACATTTATCAGACGCTTTTATCTAAAGCGACTTCCATTCCTTAACTACAGGGGACAGTCTCCCTGGAGCAACTTGGGGTTAAGGGTCTTGCTCAGGGACC
>JBBPDB010000128.1:2301822-2313145 GCA_037974465.1 Brachypetersius altus
GAGAGAGAGAGAGAGACAGACAGAGAGACAGAGACAGAGACAGAGACAGAGACAGAGAGAGAGAGACAGAGACAGAGACAGAGACAGAGAGACAGAGACAGAGAGAGACAGAGAGAGAGAGAGAGAGAGACCGAGAGAGACAGAGGCAGAGAGAAAGACAGAGAGAGACAGAGAGAGAGAGAGACAGAGAGAGACAGAGAGAGAGAGAGACAGAGAGAGAGAGTGTGTAGTTGGTTGCTGTTTACATCTATCTCTGATTCACTGTAGTATTTGAACATACCTGTGCTGCAGTGAGATCATTGCCCAAGGCCATATGCAGAGTAAACGTACACACACACGCAATCACAACCACGACTTGAGCGACACCAATGGTTAGACTCTGGACAAAGCCGGCCTGCTCCAATATCCTCCTCTCCTCTGATCGCACCTCTGCAGATAGACAGATTGGGAGAGAGATTGGGAGAATGAAAGGAGAGACGTGCAGAGAATAAGACAACAGATAACACTGAGCCTGTTTTGTAGTGCTCAGTGCCTAGAGCGTTTTCAGTTGCTCATGTATAACGGCTGGAATTTGTTTCTAGCCAACACAGCACCGACAGCAGCAGCGGGGAGAGGCAGTGCAGGGAGACTGATGTTTGAGCCCAGAGGCCGTATAGCTGCATAAAGTGCTTCATGAGCATTGTGAGCTGCTGGCTGAGGTCCAGGCACCCTGCTGTGCCCTCCATGCACCACTGTAGTGGTCGTCCTCTCAATAGCTGCGAGCCAGCCAGCCAGCCAGCATATTTCTGGACCAAAGCCAGAGGCTCCTTCTCTCGCACTGTAAACAACCCAGAGCCATGACCATAATCTCCACAAACCCCTCCAGTGCATCTCTGTTGCGCTTCTGTAATTCAAATGAAAGGCACAATGGAGTAAATATGTGCTTGAAATGAAGCCCTGGTCAAGAGCCTATAAAAACCAATATAAACACAAGGGCGGGGAATTTATTACAACTGCAGGTGATGTGGTCCCTCGTTATTGGTGCTTGACTGATCATTGAAATACCAGATGATGTGATAATGTATCACTGAATGGGGTAATTATATCGTAGATGGAACATTAAAACGACACAGGTCCATCATATAAAACCTTTTCATTTATTACTTTCCTTCAAGCAATCTGCCTAATGAAGCCAAGTTGAACTCCCGTTATAAGCATTAGGGGTTAAGAAGCGTTAAATGCTTTTAAAATTAGCCTTGAAACTCTAGGAGGAATCTCAGCGGTGTGATTGACGGAATATTTAAAACAGGAAGCCAGTAAGGTGATTTTTCAAAAGCCAATAAGGTAATTTAAGCAGCTGCCTGAGTCCCCCTTTTCTGGAAGAGCCCTGAGATTGTAAAGGAGACTGAGATGAGACAGCGCTGCTGTTTGCATGGGTGTGTATGTGTGTGTGTGTGTAAGATGCCTCTCTGGTGGCTCTGTGGTGGTCTGCTGAGGTTCTGCATGGGTGTGTGTGAGTGTGTATGTGTACGTGGGGTGTGTATGTGTAGCATGTATGGGTGTGTATGCTGAGGGGGGTGTACGTGGGGTGTGTGTGTGTGTGTGTGTGTGTGTGTAGGTGTGTAGGTGTGTATGTGTGTGTAGGTGTGAGGGGTATGTGTGTGTAGGTGTGTATGGGTGTGTGTGTGCTGGGGGTGTGTTTTGGAGGCTTACTCTGTATGTTGCTTGCAAAGGCTGGTTCCCAGAAGTACATCTTAATGAACTTGATACAGCTGAGGATCTCATTCATCAGTCTGACGCGCTGGTCTGTGATCGTCACACACCTCTTCCTGAAATAGGCCGTCAGGCGAGAGGCCAGCATCTACAGGAAAAGATTAAAATAAACCAGCGCATGAATATCGGTTATGTTGTTCTGGGTTTCCTGCATGCTCCAAATTTGTGTGTAACAAAAGCACGATAAAAATGAAATACATCGGCCTGAGCTTAGCATGACCAATCATATTCATATACTGAGGATTCTCAGAGAAAACTGGGTCTTAATCATGCACCTCTTATTCCAGTCAGAAGTGGACAAAGGGAAGGTAAACAAATCTGAATTTTAAAAGTCAGTTCAAGTTTTTTTGTGTGAGATGTAGCTTTTGTCTAAAATAAACCATTCCACATCAATTACTTTGTTTACATCTTCATGGTTTATTTATGCAGACATCTAAACCAGATCTCTGCTTCTCTAGAATAGTGTTTCTCAGCTCAGTCCTTGAGGTCCAGCAGATGGTCCACATTGTTGCTCTGTCCCAGTTCCCAACACACCAAAATCAAGAACTCTAAATACGCATTGAAGGTCTACTGGGAGCTTGGCTGCAGCAAAAGAATGGTCAGGATTCTGGGACTGGGTTGAGAGACCCTGCTCTAGAACATAAAACACCAATATTTTACCAGAACGCACCATGGCGGGATAGAAGATGATAAAGACGGCTGAGCCGAAAAGTGCCGTTGGTCCCAGGAAGTAGGTGGTGTAGGACAGGCCCAGAAGCCCCACCAGAGGCCCACCAGCCAGCAGGCAGCCCACGTTCACAGCCTCATAGAGCCGCTGGCCATCACTGGAGCAGATGTTTACCAGCTATAAACACAGCAGTGTCAGCTTTCTAGAAACTCAACCAAGACACATGACTTCATACACAGCATCATGTAATGGGACCCCCCTCATCCACATAGCGATCTGTATAAGGGAAACATGCGAGACGCCTGGCAAAGTGCTGAGCTATAATTAAATCAGATGCGAGAAAACAAGAGGTGGTCAAAAGGGCCGGTATGTAGGTCATCTTAGAATGAATTATATTCCTCACGATTTGTATGAGAAAAATGCGTGAGACGTCGAGTGCAGCGCACACTTTCCCCCAATAATTTTTTCCTACAACAGGCTCTTTGATTTAATGCTAGAAAATAAGACTGTTGTATATTTATTAGGGCTAAAACTGTGTAAGCAAGGGCTGCTTTGCCTATTTATGGGGATCCCATCCCATTGACTTGTAGTCTACATAAAATGTATGTAAATATTAACAATATGCAGTATGCAGTGTATGTGTAAGTATGTGTTACCAGGCGGCAGGTTGTAGAGTACTGAGATGCTCTCACCTCCCCCGTGCTGATGTCTTTAGTGCTGCGCAGCCGCAGGATTTTCTGGAAGGCGAAAGTAAGTGCTGCTCCTCTCAGGCGGGTGGCGGTGCGGTAGTTTACGGCCCACATGAGAGCAAGAGACCAAGAACGGGCAAGTTCCGTGAGAAATATTCCACCAACCAGAGACAGGCCGAACAGCAGTTGCTTCTCTGAGCTCTGGCAGTATTCCAGCAGTGCCCGGATCAACAGAGCCTGCAGGGAACAGGAATGGAGAGATTAAGTCAAAAGTTGCAAGTTTATATGCTACACCCACCTTGTAACTACATTCATTAGGCAGTTCTACCAGGTACACCTTGCATGTGAGAAACCGTACTAAATTAACAGTCAGTTTCTGACCATTGGATCACTGCAGGTCGGATCATTTTTGGTTGATGGAACTCTACCAAGCAGGTGCTTTAGAGATACTAAGTGCACCATTCCGGCAGGTGTTTTTTGGGTAGCCTGGTGGTTAAGGAGTTGCCTCTGCAATTGGAGGGTTGTGGGTTTGAATCCCAGGACAGCAGGCCATTGCTTCACTCCGGAGAATTGGTCAAATCCAGAAGACTCGAGTAATTTTCTCTGGGATCAATATAGTATCTAATAAATAAATAAATAAATAAATAATGTAACGGCCAATGTGTGTATGTACAAGGTAGAGTCTTTAAACTCAATAAAACTTCAAACTATGTTACTTTTGTCAAACTTTTCTTGAAAGCCTTGTGTGGGTTTCACTCAATTCCAGAGATCTAAAACAACTTTCCCCGTGAGGTTTTAGACGTAACTGAGCTTTTTTAATTCAAATGTTCTTTAATAAGCATTTGTTGACAAACAACATCTTTTCTTCAAAATGGGGACTTCTATCCTAGTGTGACGCTCGACTGAGAGGACTTTCATCTTGTCAGTGGAATCAAAGTGGCACCGAAGGGGAATGAGGGGAAGCTGGGACAGAACTAATGATTACGTACATTATATTATGGTATTGTGAGACTACAAGAGAATACTTTTATTAGCCACCAGTGTGTGCAAGTTAGGCTGCTGCTGACCTTTGCAACAGACATTTAATGGGGTTGGCAGTGAGAACCATTATGCAAGAGTTAATTTCAGCTAATGCTATTAGGCAGCAGAGCCATGATCAGGGCTGCGTCCCTGCGTGACCGCTGCAAAAGACGAACAGTAAACAAAGGTGCTACTCAGTGACCAGATTACAATCTCAAATCAGCGCCCCTTCCATATCCACTCATTCCAAACCCGGTGCAGCAGGCGCCACGTGCATCAGATCAGTTTGTTTTCCAAAGCAGATCTGAGCGGAGGTGTCAGCAGCAATAAAGCACGAAGCGGGAGTGATCTGAGCGAAAACCATGAGCCCTGGGCCTCAGGAAATCTGGACGCTAATACAACGTTCAAAGCCTGCAGCTAGGCAAAGCCTTCAGCTTTAACATCATTTTAAATCAGCATCAACCAGAACAACAATGTTGTATGTACATTCAGAATGTATGTATGCAGAGAAAATTTTGGATATTAAAAAAGTAAATTAAAAAAAAAAAAAAAATGAATTAGTGTGAGGTGACAACTCTGTCATATGTAAACACACCCCAGCACACAGTCTGAACAGTGTCATATTCGTCCTCTGAATTCAAACCATTCACCAGGTGAAGCAGTAGGCAGTCAGGAACATAGATCCCGGGGAGCAGTGTGTGGAGACGGTACCTTGCTCAAGGTGACCACTGTGGTGCCACCAGCAGTCTTGGGATTCAAACTCACAACTTTCTGATTGCAGGGACACCCTAACCATCAGCTGCCCCGGTTATATCTTTACACAAAGCTTTTTTACTCCCCAAAACACAGATACTCCCAAAATGCATAACCACTGACACATAATTTCTATTCACATTGAAGTGTCTTGTTTCTTCACACCACACTTCACTGCGTATGTCACTGCTGTCCCTCCTACGATGATAAAATGTGCCGTGTTCAGACTAATCACACATATGATTCACTTTCAAACCAACTGGACCGTATCCTGAGCAAGGCTCGTAAAGTGAATGCAGCCCAAAAGCTGGCTGCCACTCACCGGACCAATGAAGCCCGCCACCATGGTGATGAGGAGAGAGAAGATCGCCACCAGTGTGCGGGTCTGAGAGAACCTCCAGAAAACGCGACCGAGGGACGCTCGGTCTTTGCCTTTCCTCTTCAACTCCTCGTGCCACAGAGCCTCCAGCCTGAGACCCAGGAGACACACATGTTATTAGTCATAAAACCTCCCAGAACATGAAGCTTTCTTTTAACTGTAGCATGTCCCTATTAAAGTGATGATTCAGTTAAAAAAAAACTGTATGGACAATAGACAACAGTGGGTAATGGGCAAGAAATGTAACCTTTAACCATAATTACCTCTGTTTAAGGTTATGTAACACACTCTCGTTTCATTTCGTTCATTACAATATGCAGAGCTTGCTGCTTTAGGTGAAGTGTAATTAATTGGGGAAGGGGAGAAGGGGGGGGGGTGTTATTTCCACCCCATTTGCCCTCCTTTCTCAAGCGCTGCCCTTGGCTCGACTGTGTAGTTCACCTAAATGGAGACAGCGGCCCTGACAGTTTGTCATAAAGTATTAGAAAGCACATAAAGCAAGTTTATTTGAGATCACTGAACTGCTGCTGCTGTTTAAGGCAAGGATGTAGTGATTTAGGCCTTGCATTATACAAATCCAATCCATAAAAGTGGCCTCTTATGAACGCCCCACTTGAACACCCCAGCACAGTGTGAAATTCTTTCTCTGCTTTAATCCATCTCACCCATTCACCAAGTGAAGCAGTGGGCAGCCAGCGATGCAGCACCCAGGGCGCAGTGTTTAGGGACGGTAGCTTTCTCAAGGGTACCTCAGTGGTGCTACTAGTCCTAGGGCTCGAACCCACAACCTTCCAATCACAAAGGCAACTCCCTAACCACTAACAAGCTCCTTTCCGTCTCCTTGTGTTAAAAATCAACTAAATACATAGTCCTCAATATAGAGTATGTATCAGATCTTAACCTGATAAGAACAGATACTACACTTGATATTAGCCTTGAGGAAATGATCTAGGGTTTCTATTGGTGATGGTTATTGGTTCTGTTGGTTGCTTCTACTTTCTACTTTGCTTGTTTTCTTCTGTCCACTTTACTGCTGTAAAAATGAAAATGTAACTAACAAAGGGTTTTCTTATGTCATCCTACACGGTATAAGCTTCTACTACTTGTTAAGTGCCAGCTATGATAGCCTTACATCGAAGCAAACTTTCAGCAGCAAACATATTGGCTGATCAACTACATTTGAGGTAAGATGTGCAAATTGTGTCAGTTCAGTATTTCTAGCATTACTTTATTTTAAAGTAAATATGGTCATATTGTGTGACTGGGGGAATCCTAATGAGTGTAACTGGACACGACTAATTGATCTGAATGATCTCTATGAAAGAAAAAGACATCAGGATATTCGTCTCCTGTTGGGGTATGAGATTATGCTCCGTTCCCATTATATCTTTGGTGGAAGCAAAACAGTTGTGGGACGACTGAAGCAAAAAGTGGACCTGAATACAAAGGCAGTGCTTAGATCTGATAAGATCGCTCATATTTTATTCACACACTGTACCGCTGTGTTGCAAAATGAATGATCAATCTACAATTACAGGGAGACTTTGATGTGCAGGCTTCATGTCGAGATGCGCCCGAGTTAGACATTCACGCCAGAGATCTGTCGCGGCCTTTCGAGGATTGGACTTACAAATTCCACTCCCGCGCTCCTTCGCCTCAAATGGAGACGTGGCCTCTGGTGGATTTTGTCTTATCTTTTATTTCGAAAGACTAGGATATTCCCGAGCCTTGATTTCAGAGTGATGAAACAGCCGAAATCGAAACCAGCTACTCCGAGACCCCCCACTTAGCCCCGGTGTTTTTTGGGAGTTACATAACTGTTCTGGAGTTCTAGTCAAACCTCCATGTTTTCATGCCTTCACACCAAAATGCACGACTTCTTAACATATCCTAGTTAAGCCTGGCTCCAAGCCAGTCACTAGAGAGCGAGACCCCGAGGCACGGCGCAGTGAAAAGTAACACCCGTTCTCCTCACAGGAGCAGACTGAGAGCTGCTGAAGCCCAGCTGCCACCCCCCGACTATCTCCCATCTGATAACAGGAGAACAGTGGCAGCACGTGAATGGAACGAACTTGCAGGCCCTGCTCCACGCAGCCACTTATCTTCTCCATTCACAGGCTCTGATTACACACGAGACGTGAAAGCATGCACTGACTGTGAGCAGTTACAGATTAGCCGCTGTTCGCATGCACCGAATGCGCAAAAATTAATCAGTGCCTTATGATGCATTGACCCCGAAGGCTGTGAGTGAACTGTGTCGATTCTGAAATGTCAGAATCATTTATTCTAATAACAATAAAGCTTGTGTTCATTGTTCAGACTTAAGCTATTTTCTCAGGCTATTCAATTAAATTGTTAGGAATAAAAATGATTCCTTTTGATTGTTTTTTAAAACACTATTACAGAGTTTATCTTTATCCCATACAAAAAAATTATATAATACAAAATATATTATAACCAATATCTTTTCAATATATTATAAATATACAAAAAATTGCCGCTTTGGTATATTGTAGTATATTTTTAAAAATATATTTATGTATTGAACATATATTTTTTTATTCGACAACATAAATTCCAATATACTGCAATATATTTCATTTCCGTATGGGATTATTGAGCAACTGTAATTATAATCAGTTGCCTTCATTATTTGAAGAATAGATAAAACGTTTTAATAAAAAAAAATCATTCAATAATACTTATTTCTTAAGGAAATATGTAGTAACCAGCACTGGGACACACAGTTAAAAGTTAAGAAGTTAAAAGTGCATTACATCTACTATTACATCACCAAAGATGCAGAAATACATGAGCTGCAATGTAAGTAAGATGTGCTGCAAGTTTATGCCTTCAGATAAGTTCAGGAGAGAAAGGTCTGACTGGAGTTTTTGCTGATATAAATCTTTCACACATTTATTTAAAGAGAAGTTTTCATTGTCAGTTTAGCTTGTTTACTGAATGAAGAGCCAAGTTCCTGTTGCACTGGAAACTCAAGTTCATTGCTGTAGTTTTCCATTCTTCCTTAAATGTTGAACCATTTTATGTGTAATGGAAAATGGGGATCTGTTTAACTGAAAATAAGAAGCCTAATTCATATTCATAAATTATACAGCGAGCATGGTGACTCAGATAGGTCTTGCTCAGTGGTGGGATGCTGAAGGTAGGATTCGAACCCATGACCTCTTGGTCCAGAAGCAAGTAACCTAGCCACTAGGCCCCCACCCCCCATTAAATTTAGGTTTAGTGATGAAGGTTTAGATCAAGGCATTCGCCCAGAGAGTCGTGGGTTGGATTTCCCAGACCGCTAAGCACCTCTGAGGTACCCTGAACAAGGTACTGTCCCCACACACTGTTCCTGGCTGCCTGCTGCTACACTTGCTGACCGGGTTAAATACAGAGAAAGAATTTCGTGCTGTTGACGTATGACAGAATGTTCAGTTTCACTTATGGGGGTTTAGCTGTGCTGCTGTTTCTGCAGCATCTAAACGAGTGGCTGAGCTCCAGTTAAAGTTAGTACCCAAGCAATAAGCTGGATTCGTCCATTGGTCTTCGTTTAAAAGTTATTTTCCATTTTAACATCTTTAACTTGCGTAACCTGCCTTGCTTTAGTGCTTCATAGCAGGGAAACACTTGACTGAGTTTGGCCCTTAGCCAACATTAAATGGGTATGACACAACGTGCTTTCCATTACTGGCCAATAAATATTTTCTCAAGAAACAACTATGAGTCAGACAGATCAATCTAATGACGGTAAAACCACAAAATAATCATTTCTTAAGTAATCATAATTGATCCAGATTGTGGGGGGGTTGGACAGTTCCACCCTAACTCCCCGGACGCTCGTGGTGCCGCCTTGTCAAGAAGCAGCTTAGTGGTGAGAGTCCATGGTGGTAATGACATAACAGCTCCACAGAACCCGCACGGGATAACACACACACACTGTCTCGGTCTAATCTCTAAGCCCTGCTAATAATAACACCCATGTGCCAGAAACTGGCCACACTGTAAGGAACAGCCATGATTTCCCACTGTGACTCCAGGGATTCCCACAGCAAGCAGCACATGCCACACACACACACGCACACACACGCTCACACACCTCATGAGCCTGTCCTTGGCCCAGGTGGTGTTTTCCACCGTCTCTGTTTGTTCATTTTGAAGCTGTGCATTGGCAAACATGATAGGAATGCCTGAACCTTTCTGTAAATGCAAACTTCCCACGTAGGAGAGCAGAAATGGCCCTGGCAGGCCGGTGGCTCACCTGTGGCAGTTAGTTTCAGAAGCTTCGTGGCAGGACAGGCCCCACACGTCCTCCATGCTGAGGCACGACGCTCTGTGGGCTTTCCAGACCAGCGGAGAAAGCCACTGCAAGGTCAGGAAGGAGAAAAAGCCAGCGTTGTCCACGGGGTGCTGATGCCTGAAACACAGAGGCAGCACAGCTCTGATCAGGCGCTGCGGCACAAGGGCCACAACAGAGTTAACAAAATTAAATCTGGGGGGAAAAAAATCAATGTGACGTTTGCATGTTTGGATTAGTGCTCTTATTAATATAGCACATATTTCTTTAAAAGATTGGGTGAGCAAAACAATAACATCACAATATCTGGAGACACTTTCATTATAGTTAATATGCGCTGCAACAGTTTGTTTTTGAAGCTTGCAAGCTGGTCGGAACTGAGAAAACGACGCCACGAGTATAAAGTATTAATGTAAACTATTTAAGAGGTAACTAGAAGAAAAATCTAGTAATTGGTAAAAAATAAAAACATTAAAATACTGTTACTTTCAAGTTTATGCAATACTGAAGTACCGACACCCTACTAAGGATGAGAATCTACTGAGAAAAGCATACTGTGACATTATTTATGACAATAAAGGAAAATGTAGAGTCATACTGCCCACCCCTATGACGCATGTGGTAATTCTGCCAGATCACAGCACACAGGAAACACTGGGACAGTAACATTTCTGTTGAAGTAGTTTCCAGAGTAACACAAATAGCGGTTTGGATTACGAACTCAGGATCCAAACTACTATGTGTTCACTAGCGAATTACTTCAGCCGTCATTTTACTTCTTTATCTGTAATACTTCTATCCATCTGTCTTACTGACCACAGTGGGTTGGTTTTGTCTCTGAGCAGTGGCAGGATTAGCAGTTTCTGGGATCAGCATTTTTTCTGTTTCTGATATGGCTTCTGTGCCATAAAAGAAAAAAACATCACCTTTCACACAGAAGGCATCATTTACTAATAAGCTGATTAAAGGAATAATAGTCCAGAAACACTGCGGCAGTGTTGGGCACTGTGGGGTGACTCTGAGAACGGCACGGCCTTGAGTGAAGCCCGGAGAAAGAGTCATCGGTTTGTGCTGCCAAATCGAAGATGAATCGTGCACTTGTGTTTGAACAGCACTTTGCAGGTCCCTCACAGAACTGTTGCAGTGCAGTGAAAAAGTTCAGAGGCGGTTTATCAGCCTGCATGTGTTCAAACACAGAGCGGTCTGTGAGAGGGGGATAAGGGCCGGCTTATCAAGGCTTCCTTCGTGGCTCTCACACCCGTCCAGCCGCACCAGGCCTGCGCACTTTTCAGCATGCCGTAGCAAACGCAGAACTATTCTGATAACTATAACAGGAGAGTCTCACTTGTTTGTGATTCTGAAAGGCTTCAGCAGTTGCAGACTGTGACGATATCTCAGCCTCCTTTTTGGCTCATGGCCCTCCTCCTCCTCCTCCGGGTCTGCCAGGGTCTCCGGGCAGGACATAGGCAGGCCCTCAATCCGGACAGCGGCATCTAGTGCATCTGGGTACATTGTTGTTTTCTAGAGAGCACACAGGTGACTGTAAACAAAGAAATACATGCAGAAATATGGTTGTAGGCTGAAGTCTGAAATGACTCACACACATACAAACACAAACACACACACAGAAAACACAGGTGACTGTTAAAAAATCCTGCATAAATCCTGCTTTTAGTTGTGTACTAAAGTTTGAAATGACCTGATATCACATTACACACACACACACACACACACACACACACACACACATACATATGTGCATA
>JBBPDB010000128.1:2320982-2337020 GCA_037974465.1 Brachypetersius altus
TGGACTTCTTAAGCACTGATGTACGTCGCTCTGGATAAGAGCGTCAGCTAAATGCCGTAAATGTAAATGTAAATGGGAAAATAGCTTAAAAATCACCACAGGGTGCAGTTTATTTCTGACCACTCCTTAGACCACCAGACTGTGTGTCATTACCTATATGTGGTTAGTATACAAGACAACTGATCAAAACAAACAATAATTACAGAAAGATCTTTATGATTGAAAGCTACATTTCAGGAATTCTTTTATTTTGTAATCTCACACTTCTATTGAAATTAAAGAGGTTTACATAGCATGGAAATATTGTTAAGGTTTCCAACTGTCACTTCATACAGTCCATACAGTTCATACAGGGGGTCCTCAAGTTAGGTCGACAAAGATGCGTTCCTTTAACAGAATTTTGGTGTAAGTCAAAACACACCCCTGTGGACCTTCAGCCCTGGAGCATGTTGCAGCATGTTTTGGTGATTTCCCTGCTCAGAAACATCTGGTTCACTTCACCACGTAATTGTCATGTTTAGTGAAATTGTTTGAGTAGGAGAACCATTAAACTGTGCTGGACACCAAGTTCGACGCCCCTGATCTAGAATGTTAAAACCCAACGAAGCCACAGAAAAAGGAAAATAGTATAAATATACTGTACTATAATATACTTACACTATAATATATTAACAGAAAAAAAGACAAACTATTTTGTAAAAACACACACTTTTAACGGTCGTAGGTGAGCGTACTCATATGCCGCATTACTGCATATTCTACGTGTTTTTCCGCCATGCGCAACCAAAGTAACTATGAGAGTGAACGTCATAAACTCAAAACGTTGCATGTCGAAGACTGTCGTAGCCCGAGGACCCCCTGTATATGGAAACTAAGCTGAGTTTCAAATTCTTTTCTTTTGTGGGGTCACAAAAACACATACCACATATTCATCGTATGGCCTTTTAAATTCATAAGGAATGCTTCCACTGCTTTTTAAATGGTGATTAATACATGGCAGCCAATCAGAACATACACAGGTTGGAAAAGGGTAATGTAAAATAATAAAATAAATAAGACATGGGCTCTAATAAAACGTTCACGTTAGAGCAGCTGGACTGAAAGGATGCAGTGTTCTTAGACTCTATTAATTAGGGCTTTTTTCATCCCAAACAGAACTTAAGCTGCTCCAAAAAACAAAGCCGCCCTACATCCTATTACTAATATATGCATGTGTTTCCTTACGGCTTACCCATTTCAGTTCCATGGACTAAATTCGCTCAGTCTCAGAACCTGTGCCCAAGCCGTGGGGAGAATGTGTGCGAATACCAATATAGCTGCTGCACTGACCCTTGATGGATGTTTACTGGGACTCCAGTGAAGATTCTTTTTTCAAATTCAAGCAAATAAGCTCCAAAACGAGTTCAGACAAATGGTGAACGGCCAGTTCTCGTGGCCTTACGTTCGGTTGCAAAGTTAAAACTCAAAGCTGCAAGCCCAGCTCTCCTAGTCTACCCCATTAATATAATGATCAAAGAGCTCACGGAGCCAAATAGAACAGTTAATACGTGCCTCTTATGTGATTAAATGCTACATTACACTGTGAGCCAGAAAGAGGTTGGCGCTGAGGCAGAAAATTTGATCATTAAAGTTGCTATACTCCCACAGCAGATCTGGGCTGTAGTGACCCCTGTTGGCACACAGCAAGCCATCTGAATCGGCGGCACAGCTGAAGCTCAAGGCCACGCCTGGATCAGTTAAGCCGCACAGGAAGGCTCTGACGTGCTGTTAAGATGCCAGACAAGCTCAGAGTGGCACTAAAACCGCTATTATTCTTGATATCAAAACACAGTGCGTTAAGGACATAATGTGCACCAAAGGAAAAGGTCCCATTGTATCACACTGGCCTTAATGGAGGTCATAAAATGTTGAGCTTAACATCACTGGCTGCAGTATTCAGGGGGAAAAATGCTATAAAGGCGAATGAAAATCGTCATAATTTAATCACAGATGTGTAAACAAAGACAGTTTCATGTGAAACTGTTTGTAACATTACAAACATTACATTGTAACATTACAATAATGTGTGTGACATTATCTACTGATTGCCCTACATGTTTGTTCTGAGTTTAATGTGTTTTGTTGATGGTAAAATAGTTTAAAGGGACTATGTTTGCCTCGCAATATGAGCATGAATCTTTCCACCAACAATGTCATAAGAAAGTACACTTACATCCAAAAAGCGTATCTCAGAACTATCATTGCTTCATTACTTCAGATGTCTGGTTCCCAAGACCACCACTGTAAATATATCTGTAAGGTTCTCTTTAGAGGGAAGCTTTCCACATCAGTCTGCTCTGAATGACTCAACTTCAGTATTCAGAGTTTTTTTAATCCGAGGAATTCCCTCTGTAATCTGGTCTCGTGTAGGTACATCTTGTCAGAGCTGTACCGTGGAGTAGTAATACCAAGTGCTACGCCCTGCATTTCTCCACCCACTGCGCATCTGGCAGCGCGCTCAGCACTGACTGAGCTCTACAGGGCAGAGAGAAAACTCACGGTGTCTCTTATCTGGGAGTCTTTCCTATTTCAGAGCGCTGCTGGGTCTTATAGCAGCTTCATGAGCTCGTCCTCTGCCGCGCCGGCACGCCTGAATGGCTGCTGCGGGCCATACGTAAAGCGCCCGGAAAAATCATTTAAGCAGCCTCACTTTACTGAGCCGGGAAATTTGCTGAATGCAGGCGATCAATGAAGTGCATCCAAACTTCCCTATCAATTTCCAGGCAGATTCATGATATGTGTTGAAGGATGATCTGGCTGCAAGCATTCTGGGCCGTCTACTCTTTTGGGTTACCATGGTGAAGAAGAGAGAGAGAGATGGAGGGATAAAGAATAAGAAAGACAGAGAGAGAGAGAGAGAGGCAAGAGGGAGAGGAGAGTAGAGGCAGCAGGAATGAGAGGCAGAGAGAGAGAGAGAGACAGAGAGGCCAAAATAACGCAGAGAGAGAGACACCAAAGAGATGGAGATAGAGAGAGAGAGAGCAAAGAGAAGGAGAAACAGAGAGAGAGAGAGATGAAGAGAGAGAGAGAGATACCAAAAAGACGGAGAGAGAGAGAGAGAGAGAGAGAGAGAGAGAGAGAGAGAGAGGTTAAGGAAGAACGTGTCTGCTGCTCATGTCCTCCATTAACAGAGAGCAGTGAGGGTGAGGTTGATTGATTCTCTCCTGGCTGGCTGTGCAGGGTCAGATGGAACGCAGGCCCTGCTGCTATCCCACACACCAGGAGCTCCACTAATCCCTTTATCCCACCCTCTCCGCACAGGCTCCCGATCCACAGCCACCATCAGCCTCGAGTCTTCAGGCTTAGAGCGCTCGCAAGAGCCAACGTAAACCCCTTGACAAACCGCCAAATACATCCTCACCATCCGCTGCCTTCAAATGTCATGCAGGAACTCATTTTGTATACACAGCCTCAACCAAACTGCTTCTTCTCCGCCTCTTTTAAAGCACCTCAGTCAGGACACAAAGCAGGAGATCCATTCAAATCTCATACGTTTGATACACTGAGGACCTCCACATGTCCAGATTTCCTATTTAATTAGTAGATTTGACTGCTTACCCTCCCGGTGGTTGAGTGGTTGGTGCATTGGCAACTAAGCATTGGGGCAGCTGGTGGCCGGGCGGTTAGGAATCTGGCCCTGTGATCAGAAGGTTGTGGGTTCAACTCCCAGGACTGCCCACTGCTTCACTTGGTAAATGGTGGGTTCCCTGTCAACGTTTTAGCTAGAGTGACATAAAACTTGATTCCAATGGTCTGTTTCAGTGGAACTTAATTCTCTGGATGAATCGAACTTCAACCATCACCCTTGTGTTGAGCAGGAGTGAAGTTTGTGATCCAGAACTGATCGACTGCCATTAGCTCCTGACCTCATTTATGCTCTCTTGACTGAAGGTTGTCATATCCTTGCAGCAGTGTTCCAACATCTAGTGGAAAGTCATCAGAGAAGAGAAGAGGCTGTTACTGCAGTAAAAGAAGGTATATGCTCCTATTTATATCCCTAATTCCAGAGGAAATGCTGGATGAGAAGGTGTCTGGATACTTAAAGACCCATAATGTCAGAATGGTTTTCCAGATGTGAGAGAAGCCGAGCTGGTCCATCAGTCAGGCCTAATGAGGGGTTGTCTGAGCGTTCAGCGGCAGCGCGTGCGCCGTCATGGACGATTTAGTCTCCACATATCCTTGAGATCTTTATTAGGCAGTCACAGATCAAAACTCATTAAAGACAGACTGTGACAAAGCAGACATAATGAATCTGACTTAAGGGCAACTCTTCCGACACTAACTCCTTCAAGCGGGGACGACAATGGCGTGCTCATCATCGCTCCGTTCAGCTGCGGCCGCAAGCTTTCACACGCCGACCCCAAACCAACAGACGAGTGTTGGTGCAAAAGAGTGTGGGAGGGCTAGTAAAGAGTGCCGGCTTGTCATTCCACGCGTTAATTCTCGTCTGCGTCCAGCCGAGAGAACAGCAAAGAGCATTTGAGTCGTCGCAAACGTCCCGACTTTTGAAGCTTACCACTTAACATCCAGCCTTAAAACACTGCTGTGGCCTTGATGATGTAACCCAAATGTGATTCTGCAGATTTAAGTGTGCAGTAAAAGCCTCTTTTAGCCGTGGATTTCAATAAAGACAAAGAAAACACATTTCAATAAGGCATTCAAAGCAGAGAGTCTGGAGTCTGTTCTGAGGAGCAAATAAGGTGAAAGGCAGGCTTTTAGCAAACCTTTCTTTGATTCTGCAAACCTGACCTAATCTAATTACTCATCCTGGGAACAGAGGCAGGTTTTCTTGTGGCCCGAGTTGTTCCTGGCGTTCCTGCAGGAGACCATGGCAAATAAGATCCGCTCCCAAACAAGCCGAGATTTGAGCTGATAAAACAACTCACCTCTGTTAAGGAGGCCAGAGAAAGACCTCTTTGTACAGAGGCATTGATGTTTTGTCAAAACAGCTCACCAAAGGCCTCCATAAAGATAAAAGGATTTTTTTATTTTTATTTTAACGCATTTCCTATTCGAAACCAGGCTTCGCACATCTTGAAAAAAGTGGCTTCTATTTTTAAACGCACTTCTTGACAGTTCACATATAATCACTGTCTGCATGAAGAGTGGCACTTCAGCGCTATTGGGAAAGGTCAGGGGGATGATGAAGGTGAGATGGTCTGTGGGTCGCTCTTTAGAGGCCGGAGAAAAATCTTTGTCTCTAGTCTTTTTATTGCATTTTGTGAAGACAATATGTTGCCTTTTGACAGATTCAGTCATGTATGTTGCTTTCCACCTATAAACAAACAAACAAACAAGCAAATAAATTACAATAAACCAAACACAATACAAAAAAACATCTCTCTAAGAAGAATAAACGTAACTATCACTGCAGATATTGCGTAAGATAAGCTGTTCATAAAGTCAAAAATGTGCTTCCAGGCTTTGTGGAACACTTGCAGGGAAACTTTTCAAGCAAAATACACCACAGACTATCCCAGAGCAGAACATTATGCATAATGAAAATAAAATAAAATAATGGAAGAAATAAAAGAATACATTAAAGAAGACTGAAGGTACCGTAGAAGTGCTGATATTTAAATCAGTATCTGATACTGATGGTCAGTTGGTTGGATAGCATAGTGGGTAAACACCATTTCACCAGTTTCAGTTCTCACCATTAGCTGAGCAGCTCCTGCGGATCTAAGAGGCCAACCAGGATTATATACTTCAAACATATCCGAGATGTATTTAGGGCCCAAACCACTCTGTGACTTGCACATTTTGAAATCAGTTCTGTACTGGAGTGGGAGCTGGTGCAAGGACCGGAGAACTGCAGTGGATTAGAGGCCATGTGTCCATCTGAGAAGAATGGCCTGTCTGACCAGTTAGGTGGTAAATTAATTACATGCTGTGTTGTGGTGGAGTGGTCTTGGGGGATTTCAAATAGGACTGCCAGGTAAATCTCAGAGGGTTTGCATAAGTGCATTCAATATTTCACACAGAAGTGTGCTAGTCAAGTGACTGTGCAGAGCATGCATGAAGCCAGCAGGAGACTTACACCCCTCACAGGTATCGTTTTATCTGAGATTATTTTCGCCAATTTAGCATCAACACTGGTGAAGTGAGCTTTATGGAGCATGAGAAGTGCACCTGGTCCTGAATATGAGTCCAACCTTCGTTTGAACTAGTAGATCCTAGCTCTTGCTCACATGATGGACTGAAAGATCCAGAGGGGCTGGATTTAATCAGATCATAAAATTTAAAGTGGCTTTTGAAAAAGCATCAAGGGTGAATGTTGGATAGATGAACCAGTTAACAGTCGGGATCCACTGCAGTGTTTCGTGTAGTGACTGTTATTTAGTATGCTAAGTTTAGATGCTTCTGCACAGTAAATGTTATTGGCATTACTACTCAAACACTGGAGTTATTGAACGCTGTCATGTTGGTTAGCTTACATAACTGTGCTGGTGGTTAGGTAGCTGTCCCTGTGATCAGAAGGTCATGAGTTTGAATACCAGGACTGCCAGTTGCACCACTGAGGTTCCCTTGAGTAAGGTACCATCCCCACACGCTGCTCCCCGGACACTGTGTTCCTGGCTGCCCGCTGCTTCACTTGGTGAATGGGTTAAATACAGAGGAAGAATTTCACAATTTTCACTCTCAGGCCTGACTTCAAAGGTCCACTTTACTGTACTTTATAAAAAAAACCTGACCTCATACTCACACAGGCAATCAAACAGGAGCGTTTAATTAAAGACCTTGTGCTCCACCACATGAACAATGTCTTTCACGGAAAAACGTAAAAATACCTTACTGAGGACAAAAAAAAGGCCTCTGTATTTGTAATGTTTCCCATGTCAATCCAGGAGTAGTAAAAATGGTCTAAGCTTGTATGATGTTGAGAGATACAGTGCTACAGAATAACATTATATGTTAGTTTTAGGCCAGAATACCATTTAAGCGTTCAGACCACCTCAACTCATCCAGGAAATATTCCAGGACTGACTCTGCCAACATTTTAGAGGCAGGGAAATAAGTAACATGGCGTTATGGGCATGTCAGGACATATCCATGTCCACTCCTACAGCAGGAATAGAATCTTAAAATAATCCGCCGCTCTGCCGAGTAGAGTTTCTTTCTCTATAGCGCAGGGTTTTAATTGGACAAATGTGTGTGCGCTCCCTGGGGTGGCTCTGCGGGGGCCTGTAGGAGGCTGGGTTTTGTTGAGGAGCCCAAGCCAGTGCGAGCCACAAAGGTGCGGGAGCAAATCTGCATTTCACACATCTTCACACATGCATAAATGAATGAGGGTGAGCGGAGCCTCGGAGCAAAACGCGTCTGCTCGAATGGAGCTCTTAATACCAGAGTCAGGGAACAACCGGCAGGATGAATCACTGCCATCGGGGGTTTGCAAGAAGGGAAGTTGCGCCGGCCCGGCATTTCTGTCTCCTCCCAACAGGAGGAGCTCTTGAATCACCACATGAGGAACTGACACATGAGAAACTGACAATTCTCCTGTGATTTTGGCTGCAATCCGTTGTGCAATGATGCATTACTATGGAAGTGGTGACTGTCCATAACCTCTTTAGGTGTCGCCTTAAACAGATGGGCATTTTTCATCATGGGCTCCGACTGCATGAGCTGGAATGAGGAAGCTTCCAGCACGGAGGGGCAAAAGGAACACAAACACACACACACACACACACACACACACACACACACACACACACGGGTAGTTATTATCCAAGCACTACTCTCTCTTCTGATCACTGGAGGGGATTCTTCATAAGGGTCCAAACTAGAGGATGCCAGGTAAACATGAGATAATTAGAAACGCTTCAAGCATCGGGATTACAGCGTAAAATAAGAGATGTGCATCTAGTTAAGCTGTCGCTCCATATCCAATTACTCCAGCAAACATGATGGGGACAGCAAGTGAAGGATTGGGTTTTGTGAGTGGGAGACTCCGAGGTGTTACTGGCGTGACACAGTTGCCCTTTTCCACTCGGCTAACGCCTGTTGAGGCACTCTTTAGGGCGTCTCAGGCAAAACAAGGCCACGGACTCAAGGACACTCAACCAGACTCCACAACAGAAATTAAATCACGGCTCCAGCGAACAATGCGAATCACACATCCTCGAATAGCTCCCGCTCGGCTCCGCACAGGCACCGAATTAATGAGGGAGTCTCAGCGGTGCTGAACTGAGTGTACACCACCAAATGGAAAACACATCTCAAGGGGACCACGGGGAGATCTAATTAGTTCGTGTTTACGTCTTTGTGTGACGCTCAGGAAAGAAAAGGACTTCTCGCTGAAACAAGGCTCTCAAAATGGCTCGGAATTTACGACTTCTCGTCTCATGCCCCCAAAATACCGCAAACTCGCAGTCAGGCTGAAAGAACAGCGCAAACAAAGCAGTCGCAGGACTACAAAACAGATCTCAGTCGCTTTTAAACTGGATTAGTTTTACCAGAGGAGGGTCGGGGAGGTGTTTGACTGCCTGATTGATAAACTACATAGTATTGTTTAACCAACATACCACAAATAGCATGGATGAGTGATGTTTGTCTGACAAGACACTCAACAACAGTAGCAATGCAGTAAATGTTGTTATGTTCTTTAGCTTACATTGGTGGCTGGTGTCCTGGTGGGGAGTTGCCCATAGGACTGAAAGGCCATTGGTTTGAATCCTAGGATTGCTAGTGGCACCACTGAGGGACCCTTGAGCTAGATACTGATCCCACACAATTTTTCGCTGGCTGCCCACTGCTTCACTTAAGGGTTAAGGGAGAGAGAGAACCATCGCTTCATTATGTGCAATAGCTTTCCCATGTGAAATATCACCACTTATGTCAATATCACTTATTACATCTCTTATTAGTCTAATATTACTATACTGCTTTAATGTGCAATAAAATACTACTCGACTCTATTAGTGTTACTAGCAAAATCACTTAACTGTAGGTTACTTGACTGTAGTATTAATGCCACAGCATTTATGTATTCAGCATGATGTAATTTCATAGTGAGTATTTTTTGCAGAGGTTTATTGGATTTATTTAGACTTTGCAGGCAAAACATAAGCAATTTCCTCTGGCAGCAGTAACATTTTCTGATTCTGATTCTCCCCCAGAGAGATCGAAGCCAGTGGCGCTCTCTAGGACTCCAGGCCATGGACAGCTGCGGAACCATCAGGAATATAACTTCTGATAGACATTTGTGCCATTTGGGAGCCCAAAGTCTTTCTTTATTCTGTTTATCACAGATGATGTGAACTCACTGATCAATCACTGTCATCACAAATCACTGTTCTGGCATAGCAACACCCAAGCTGACCAAACAACAAAAAATCTCTTTACCCTTTTCTAATGTCATGAATGGTCCTTTATTTGCATAGTGTACTTTTCATACTGTGCCATTGGTAGTTATTATTCTATTATTTTTTCATTTTTGCTGCTCTGTCCACTTTCTGCAGTGACGATGCAAATTCCCCCACTTATGGGACTAATAAAGGTTTATCTTATCTTTTCTTAGGCGATCTTATCATCACCTAACAAAGCAGCTCAAACTGGGTTATGGACATCCAAGCTATCGGTGAAAACACCGCTTACATTCAGGCTCCTGGAGAAAGCAGTGACACTCTCCATGCTCCAGTTACTTTACCAAAATAGGAAATGTCACCGTTAGTCTGGCTTGTGAGGAGCAAAGAGCATCTCTATGCACTTGAAATCCATTTGTTTGTGCTCAACTTAGATAACAAGCGCTTTTCTCTGCTAGCAGAGCAGGCTAAGTTCACACTCATTTCAAGAAATTGCAATACAGACAAAAATAAAAAGTGTTCGGCTACACTGTGACATTTTATTCACCTTATTAGCCGTTAGTCATACTGTGTCCTCAACCCCAACCACAAATCTGGACCACCTAAGAGCTAGTGTATTTCAATATTAGCCCTGTAGCTAATTTTGGATGTTAATTTTGGGCTCCAAACAGACCCTGGGTAATCAATTACATCTAGTTTAAATGGAAAATTGTGTATATTTGATTTTCGCCAAACCAGTTCCATAGCCTCTATTGGGAACAACTCTTCAAAAGGTTGGCCTTTTTTCAGGTAATGGAACGTAGGCCAGGTTTAATTGGACTGCTACTACTGAGGGAGCTGTGGGTCCAGCAAAGGCTGAATGTAATTATTACTACTATTATCGGGTTCTGTACTGGATACACACCATGGATTTTGTTAGTAGTCACTTACAATAACTCCCACGGTAAAACTAAGCCAACAGCAGAGCTTCAGTAGAACACCATCATCTGTCCGAAGCAGCTGGACAGCAGAGACAGGCCTCCTGCTAAGCCTGAAAAGCGCCTCTTCTTACCACAGTGATGGTGGTGTGGCATCACTCTCCTAAAAATAGCAGAAGAAGACAAAAAGAAACTTGTCTTCTCTTGCTTTTCTCTGTTTATGCGTCAGAGTCGTTCTGCATTGCTTCGGTTTAGCAATCAACACGTTCCTCCAGATCCCTCAGCCCTCAAGAGGCTGCATCCCACCTCCCCTGGCCTGTGCTGAGGTGTGGTTAATAGGATACCATAAGCACAGGCCTTCAGAGCAGCACACAGTGCTGATTAGTGTGTGGGGCAGAGGGAAAACTCCGGCTGATAACAAAGCTTTCCACACATTGAGCTCAGGGAGCTACAGTAACTCAACACCTCGCACATAAAACTCATACAAAAGTCATTACTGTGCAGCACAGCTCTGCTCCAAGCACATCAGCACTCGGGGCTGCTTTGAGGAAAAAGGTCTGAGCACTTTTTATCTTTTGTACTCACTTCCATACAGTTACATTCACATTACAGGACTGAGGTGGCCTGAATGTATTTTTACTGAATGTAACACATAGCTGATTCTTTTACAGCAATGAGAACACATAATTAGATCTTTGGAAGACTTTCGTAGTTCTGAGGTGTGTATTCAGGCAGCGAACTGAAATTTGTGAAATGTACTACTGGGATGGTCACCGGCAGCCGATACAGTTAATGCCTAAAAAAACATCATAATCACAAAATTATAATAATGCATCTAAATCTGTACATGACTGCTGGATTATAAAGCAATCAACTAAAACATATACAGCAATCCCCCAGTTTTATGTGGATCAGGAGTGATGGATTCAGTCACACGTGTTTTTTTTTTGAGAACCGAACTCATAGTTTTACGCGGAAATCGCCACAATAACGCAGAAAGTGCAAAAATCTTCACTTTTTTGTGGCAGGTTGTAGCCGACCTGGAAGCACTTTATTCGAATTTCACACCAGGGTTGAGCCCCTGCACTCCAAGCGTGATTTCCCCATGGTGAAAGCACTTCACCTCGCTGTGGTGTCCCAATACTTTTGTCCCGCGACCTTCCAAGTTGCATATCTTGGCTGGGAATTTAAATTAAAAGAGGCGAATATGGGTTTACCTTTCCGTTTTCTTTGAGGGTAATGCATTAAACTGAGTTTTAAATGAAATTAAAGTGTTAATATCATTAGGAGGACATATTAGTTGAGGGTGGTGGTGGCTCAGAGGTTAGAATACTTGCCTCTGGGCCAAGAGGTCATGGGTTCGAATCCTACCTTCAGCATCACCACTGGGTTCCTGAGCAAAAAACCCTTAACCCCAATTGCTCCAGGGAGAGACTGCCCCCTGTAGCTAGAGAATGGAAGCCACCTTGGATGAAGGGGTCTACGAAATAATGTAAATGTAAGGGTTTACACTATAAAAACTGGTATTTTTTTTTTTTTTTAACCAAAACACATTGCGGTTTTTCACTACACGGGGGCTGCTCTTGGAATGTACTTGATAAAACAGCTTAGTGATTATTTCAAAACTAGAATGATGAATGTTTAGCTGCAGGTCACCATCATCATATACATAATAGGCACATGTATGATGGTGACGTGCATAGCCTTAGTTATATTAATCAGTATAAACTGATGTTGAACTTCATATGCTGATGTTTCATATTGCTGTTTTTATATTATAGGAATTTCATAATACATTTTCATTAGAATCTCTACAACTGTATTGCAAACCCCTTTAGTCCTGAGCTCACAGCTGTGTGTTGGTTTCTATCTTTTGGTGCTATTTTCATATTAAATAAGTGACTTTCACCTTTCAATAGTCATTAAGCTTTGTTTAAATCAGTGATATGTTAGTCTCCCAACGAGTGTTCTAGAAATCTGTAGGGGTCCAAAGGGTTAAACAAAATGATTAATTGATTAATAGTCAGAATAATCCAAAAATTATTCAAATACCAAGTTAAGCGATAGTGACAGTCATGAATTTGTATTGTGCCTTTCACAAACAACAACAGGAAACACACACACTCACATGTGCACAAGCACACAATTCCTCAGCAGGTGGAAGAAAATGCCTTGGTCCAAGAAGAAAAGTCTCTCTGCTGGCAGAAAGAAAACTCTTTAGCTGTAAAGGAAGTTTCTCAGGTGGTTTCTCAACATGACTAGACTAGGATCTCCAAGGCCAGCTTGGTCTACTGTGTTCACAGAAAACACAGCAGACCAAGTGTTGCAGAAAATCTGGGTTCTCTTGAACACAGCATTGAAATCTTCTATTCATGACTTTGCTGCCAGTTTGAGAAATTCACAAACATTTATAAGCAATGTCTGAACGCACCAGTAAAGCGGACACTTGCCTGACCATCAGGAAAACAGACATTTTAGATTTTCTTCCTAGCAAGTATACGCACTAATGGTAGAAATTGAGGTCCAGGAGACCGAGTAGATCAGGGGTTATTCCCCAAAAACCGTTCCCCGTGCAGCGGTGTCCCAATTCTTTTGTCCCGCGACCTTCTCAGCTGGGAATTTAAGTTAAAAGCGGCGAATACGGGTTTACCTTTCCATTTTCTTTAAGGGTCGTGCATTAAACTACATTTAAAATGAAATTAAAGTGTTCTGGGAGCAGATTTGGGGGCATATTTACGGTTTACACTATAAAAATACTGTAAACCTTCTATTAATGAGTTTGCTGCCAGTTTGAGTAATTCACAAACATTAATAAGCAACGTCTGAATGCACCAGTAAAGGGGATACCTGCCTGACCATCAGACCATAAAGAAAACAGACACTTCAGATTTTCTTCCTAGCAAGTGTACGCTCTAATGGTAGAAATGGTTCACATTAAAATATGAATGTGAAGCAGAACGATGGGATCCGAGTTCGTGATTAGAAACGAGTAATAAGGCTTGTAATGTTCATCTAACTGTATTCAAGCTCACTTCAGACGAATTTCATCCCTTCTTCAGAATCAGCAATGCACATCAGTAAGAACCTTCATGTGGAACATCTTCCTCTGTAGACACGCACATGCATGGCTATTAACTTTTATTAATTTACATCTGAGGGGACTCAGTTTTGACAGATATTTGAATGCAACGCTTCATACATGCAGCCTGCGGAGATGGAGTGGGGCGAAGAGACGAATAAACCTTGTTTCCTTCGGCAACAAAGGGAGGGTGGGGGTTTAATAGCCTGCACAGCAGAGGCGAATTGGAACACTACTCAGAGAATTCAGATCCTGGTGCATGAGATGCATCTCGCATTACTTGGCCACAGCATTAGCAGGCCAGCAAACACACACACACACACACACACACACACACACACACACAAACACACACAGCGCTGCATTTGCCTCGTTACTTGGCCTTCGTGGAAGCCTTCCTGCAAAGTGTGAAAACACTTAGTGTTACACAACATCCTTTCCAAGTGCAGTTGGGTCAGTTGGTGAGACAAGCTAGGAGAGAGAAAAAGATTACAAACGACCCAATATGCGTGCAGAAATGAGGCACATGAAAGAGAAGCAGGCCCATTAGTCAGAGTTTGAAGAAGGAGGGAAAAAAAAGGAACAGCGGTCCTCTCCACACACAGCGAATTGATTAGCAGCAGGGAGATGATGGTTGGAAGCACGAGGCTTTTACGGTAACTTTCTTACTCACAAGAAGCCAGAGGGACTGAGAGAGAAAGTGAGATAAAAGAGACGAAGTGAGAGAAAACTGCATCTGGAGAGAGAAAGAGATATGATTTTTTTGGCTTATCTCCACCACAGCAATGATTTGCATACAAGAGGACAGAGTCAGCTAAAATCAGCTGAAGTCACATTGCCTTGTTGATTTTCCTTTTTCCTTTTTTATTTAAAAATAGCAAGTTATTCAAACATTTACAGAGTATATGAACAAAAAAGAAAAAAAACGCCCTATGCAGCTGATAGCAACCTATACAGAAGAAACCCGTTTCTCTTCTTCTTTTAAAAATCAGGAGGAAATAAGAGAAAACAGTAAAACGATGTCGACAGATTTGTCCTCAGTCCCGCTTCTGTCTTATGAGTGTAACTTCAATGCGATGGCGAGTCACAGCTGCTGTGGACGGGTGACTTGAACCGGTCCAGCCACATGGCACTGACACGCACGCAGACACACTCACATGAACATATGCCCGTGTGTACACACTGTAAAGCGTCCACACACCGGAGGCCAGGCCCTGTCTACAGCTGAGTGATCTTCTCCAGGGCTCAGTGAGCTGCTAAAGAATGCTGGCAGGTGTTTGGCTGAAATCTCTCCTGTTGGTGTGCTTTTCATTTTTTTATTATTCTTGTTTTTTCTTTTTTCTGAAGTGCTCCGGTTGTGTCAGTCCTTGGGTGCGATGCCCAATAGCCCGTCTCTACGCTGTCTTAATGCCCTCGAAGCCGCAGAACTTCCAGCGCTTCTCCAGGCTGGCACCCACGCCCGTCAGCTCCTGCTTGAAGGTGCACGGTAGCCGGCCCAGCAGTGTCTCCACTTCAGTTGTGCTGATCTGGAGGGAGGAAGAAAAACAATATGAGAACAGCGATCCAAGTACTCCTTCTGTGAAGTATTTTGGTACATGTGCTTCTCATGGTTTGAGTGAGAGTCCAAAAGTGCTATATACAAGCTGACAGGCACAGGAATCAAAATATGTGTAAAAAAAAAATAAAAAAATATATATATACACATACACACAAGTTATTCATTTTTAACACAAAATTACACACAAAAGCCTCAAACCCTGAGTATAATATGAAATGTATCATTCTATATTTGTGTCCCTTCTGTCACTTTAACTCTTCCAGTCCCAAACTAACCAGGTACAGCCGTGTCCTCAACTGAAGCTGCTCCCAAAGCTCTCAGTGACGTTATGTTCCTTCACCTCAGCTGCCTCACACATTCCTTTCTCATATGTACCTAAAGAAGACTCTTCCGAGTAGATTAGGGACTTCTAACAACCATGTAAGGCCTGTCAGATCACTGAACTGGTCATTGTGAGGTAAAAAGCCCTCAAAGTGCTCGAATCGGAGAGAAAATCGAGCTCCACTCTTACTTCAAATCTGATTCACAGGTTTTTCTGTCGATACTTCTATGGAGATAATGATTCACAATTTAATCTCAATAACAAATGTACCCTCATCAGACCATTAGACCTTGGATCTGAAAGGATGTGTAGCTATTCAAGAAGACGATACTGAGAAGCGTAAATGGACAGGAAAGAAGTAAAAAATACACCAGAAGACCAAAACTGGATGCCTGAGACTCAGAAGAAGGTTTTACAGACAGATGAGAGTAAAACTGAGATTCGCTTCGATTGTGAGAAGCAGAAAATGAAGCTGATAATCTGATTACTGGAGGTGTTAACAAGAAGCAAGAAAAGATATTCCTGCAGAGAAGCTGAAAGCAAATCTTCGAAAGGAAATTTGTTGTTTAGCCCTCTGTGTGATTTTCTAAAATACAGTATTTTAAAAATATTTTCTGTTTCTCATTGTACGACCTCCTTTTCAGAGCTTTTCAGCTTCTAAGTATTTATTCAAACAGCTTTATGAGGAGCTCTGTGTGGTGTGTGTGTATATATATATATATATATTAGAGGTGGGCATAGATGAATTTTTTTAATCTAGATTAATCTCATTGTAATCTTGGAATTAATCTAGATTAAAATGGCTCATTTGAATTCTGCCG
>JBBPDB010000128.1:2354335-2380288 GCA_037974465.1 Brachypetersius altus
CATTTATTCTAATGTTCTCTTGTGTTTTTGCTGGCAGAAACAAACCCAATGCTGATATAAATGGTTTCAAACAATTGCACAGTTTTGCACAGTACTGTATTTTTTATCATGATTCAACTTGGATAAAAAGTTATTTTTGGACACAAACTCTTGCTGTGTGGCGAGAAAGAACATTTCTCCACATTTGTGTCACCGTTTGACTCAAACAACCAAAATGATCCATGAACGGTCTCTTCTAAAGGTTAAGAAAGACTAAGAAAACTCGGTACATTTCAGGATATACAGTATAATTTAGTGCATCTGTTTCACATTTAGCCTGTGTCTAGGTCTCATTTCCAGTTAAAAAGTGTTTAGCCCTGGTGTTCATGAATAAATAATGTGCAACCGCAGCGTTAAGTGTGGTTAGAACGGAGGAGAGGAAATGTTTCGCTGGCCTCAGTGATTTAACAACGGAAAACATCTCAACTCCTACACGTGCGAGGCTGAGATCGACTGCACGGCAGTGAGAGCATTTCACGGTCCTGCCTGCCTGAGCTGGCGAGGCTCCTGCATGTGAACCGCTGTCAAAAAACGCAGCACCTCCTTAGTGTTCATTAAAAGTTGCGTTCTTTACTTTTTAAAGTAGACCAAACCTCATTTCCCTTATAATCCCAATCACATACGGACAGAGGAATGCGTCTGTATGTGCACATATATATGTGTGTGTGTGTGTGTGTGTGTGTGTGTGTGTGTGTGTGTGTTTGTTCAAACTGTCCCTGAACGAGAAAACAGAAGTAGCTCTTAAATTCATAACCAACAAACCAGTCCTGACTTCATAAAGAGCTTTTTATGAAATCTGTATGTTTCATTGCCTCTCCTTTTTTAACTAAAAGAGCAAAACCTTTTCGTTTTAATTAGTGAAGTTAAGCGCAAGAGTTAGCTTCGCATTTGAATTCACACCTCGTAAAATAACGAGCAGTACTTTACTGAACCTAAAGCTGTTGCTGGTCCTGACCTTCCGTCTGTAAAGTGAATACTAACGCTGGCCTTGTTCAGAGAGGCAGCTCAAATCTGAAGTTTTAAACAAGAGGGATTTTCTACAGTATGGATGGCAAAAATCTCATGAAAACACTCTTTTTCAAACAAATTCAAGTCTCATCAAAAAGCGGTTTCAAGTCTGATTTATATCAGATCCTGGACATATGACTCCATGTGGTCTTTTCATCATACAGGAGCAGAGTTTAACATCTGCATGCGTGTGAAGAAAGTCAGTGCTTGTCATGGAAAGTAAACACTAACGTTTGACTTTGTATTTTATAGTGTAAGCTACATTATCTGATGGCCAGGGTTTCCTGCTCTTATGTGTAGTTAAAGTTCAAATATCACTACATATGCAATAGCGGATTTGGTATAGAGTGCAGTTCCAAACCACTATTTGCATTTACTGGTAAACTTCAGCAGTATTTTTATTGATCTACAGTTTTTATATCCCCTTCTGTGTGTATCTACATAGTGTATTTAGTACAAAGCCTTTTTAGAGAGTGAAGAGTTTTTGCTTCGACTTATACTATATATGGTTCTCGTCTCTGTGTGTCTATGCAGTTGTCATTTAAGCAGTGTCCTTCAGGATCAATAAATGTTCATTTTTTTCTAGTTGGACACTAAATTTGAAGCTCATAAACGTGAGTGGTTTGCTTGTAATCAAATCCGATCTGCTCTGCAGTGTGAAAAAAACAAAAGCCGTGAAGTATTTTCAGTAAATGACTTCTTTGTTACTACTCGGATCATTATCTTGCCTCACTTGTATTGAAGAAAATTACCACTACAGTGGGAGAACTCATTTTTCTTCTCACCCCTGCTGGTGTATGTTGGACTGTAATGGACGACGTGTCCTCAAAAACAAGCTGGTTTGTTTATCCTCCACGGTCCTCATTCATATTGCACTGCTCATAAACAACAATCTATTCATCTGGAGATGGGCAAGACGGCCAGACGTGTGTGTGGGAGCAGGGCTGTCTAAACACCGGTACCTTCTGCATTTGTGTGATCACGCAGTGTGTTTGTGTGTGTACTTAGTCATGCACATATACTTCGTCGTGCACCAGAGCCGACATTATGTTCCTGTGTGGGGCACAACTGCTTGCGTATGTTTGTGTTCTCTAATGTAGAACTACAATTTCAATCTGCCCGGTGTGTTTTCCAGCAGCCGCGTGTTTATGAAGAAGACGATTCTTTATGTTTACATATACAATCATTCTGCAGCTGACTGCTGTGCCCACACAGACAGCTTATGAATATGTGCGTCCATCGGATTGTGAATAAATATTTATGGAAATCATCAATTCTGCAGTACACGCCGCCATGATCCAGTCAAAATGATCAAGCCTATCCAGTAAAGATTACATCAGTTTCAAAATGGACACAGTCTGGCTTTATATTTTAGCAAGAGTTCACATGTCTGCCTTTCCACACTGAGGACTCAAAGTCAAAATCTCCCAGTGTTTCATCATGTCTGCTGATTTGGACCTGTGAGAATGTCAGTGTTGTATTGTGTTTGTACAGGTTGTGTTGTGTTTGTGCTAAAATTGACAGACATTCTCTCAAGGGGCTGCTGTAATCCTTACAACAAGAATGGTTCGTGCTCTTTTTAATAGTTTGGGCCTCACACACAATCATGCTTTACACAGAAACTTTTCAATTCCAGCATGACTGTGTCCCAGAGTGCCATAAAGACATGGCTGGATGAGTTCAGTGTGGAAGAACTTGACTGACCCACACAAAGCCCTGACCTCAACCCCTTCCAGCACTTTTAGGATGAACTGGAACAGAGATTGTGATCCAACTCATCCAACATCAGTGTCTGACCTCATAAATGCTCTACAGAATGAATGGACACAAATTCCCTCAGAAACACTCCATATTATCTCCATATTAAAGTCTATTTGAATGCAATGTCATTAAAGTCCCTATACTTTTGTCCCTGTTTTTGTGTGTGTGTGTGTGTGTGCATATATATTTATACACACACACAAATACATACAGTTTGCTTTGTGTGTTTACCTTCTGCATGCCCTGCAGGGCCTGTTGGAGGAAGCTGAGCTGTTGCTGGCGTGTGTTGTCCTCCTCAGAGCGCTGCGGCTGGGCTTTACTCTGCTCCTGTTTCAGTAGTTCCACTTCATTCCTGTATGCATCCAACTGACACCTCAGACTATCATTCTCCTCCCTCAGAGCCTCCACCTGAGCCAAAGGCCCTGAAAGAGCGAGAGGACAGAGAAAGAGACAGCAAAACACAGCAGGGTTCAGAATCAAGAGTAAAATATAGATCAGTTCACTATGAAGAGAATCAATATTTTAATGCTTCTATTCTTCTGTTTCAACAAAACCTAACATTACAAACTGACCAGAAGTGTTCCACTCCAATCCTGGGGGGTTGGTGTCCAGTGGAGTTTAGTGATAAAGTGACACAACCACAAAACCTGGCACTTAAAGAGGGGAATCACATTTACATTTACGGGATTTGGCACACGGCCTTATCCAGATCTTGTTGCAATCATTAGTCACAGGGATGGTCCCCCTGGAGACACTGGGGTTAAGTGTCTTGCTGAAGGACAGAGTGGTAGAAAGTGTGGGGGGGGGTTGATCCTGCAATTTTGTGGTCATCGGTTTCACTAGGCCAGAGGTCCCCAAACATTGGTATTGGTCCGTGACACTAAAAAAGGTTGTGTATCACTGTACTAGACCACTACCACCCAGAATCACCAAACTGTGATGGACACTGACCCTCCAGGCCTGAGGTAGAATACCCCTGTCCCCTGGCTATAAACAGGCCTAACAAGTTAGAAAAGCAATTAAGCAATTGACAGTTGTATTTGTATTGTATTTACAAAGAGATAATCCCCATATATGCACAAGCAATGGAATGAAATGGCTTGTGAATCAGTAAGTTACTCCAAAACACAGCTTGCCATCTAACCTAAATTAAACAATACTAGCATAGAGTGAATGCCTAAAGGGTGCAGCAGGGTGCAGTGGGGTTCCACCTTCAGATCACTGTATGCGAGGGCTCCTGAGCAGCACAACCGTTGCTCTGTCATCAGGAGATTGCAAATCTGTGATTCTATCTGTGGCTGGGACTCCATGACAGCACACCTGGCCTGGCCTGCTCTGGGTGTGCAGCATTGGCCCACAATCACTCAGCGTGATGCTAATCGACGCAGGCATCTGTTAGATGACGTAAGCTGGCAGTTAGCATCCTCCTCCAAGAGCAATAAGCTGTGCAATTATGCTAAATTAGCGCTGATACGAGAAGATGCAGTGGCTAGATGTATGTCTCAGAGGAAGCATGTGGTAGTCCACACCATCACGAATAAAACTGGGCAGCAAACTAGGATAAACACTCAAACTGATCTTTTTTCCGTCCAATTTATGCCCCCAAAGACAGCTGGGAAAAAAATGGCATGGGCTAAATGAGGTACATTTTAATAGGGGTGGTGATGATCATCCGGTGGTTTCTGGCACTGATTATTGATGTTGTTTAGGAGGGACCATATAGCTCTAAAGTAAGCTTGTTGTCTTTATGCTGCCTGAGCAGCTCCTCTATTCTTTGTTTTTTTGCTGAAAGAAAAGACCAAAGCTAACTTTCTTGTTTCCTAGTGACTCACAAAGCCAAGGTTCACAAATTCACACCAATAAAGTTTGTCTGGATGAACTCAGCATGAACTGAAATTAATCACTACCGGAAACACGCTCCTTTTTATTTCTGCCATTCCCGTGTCTCTGCCCACCCGGTGAACTGGATTTGTTCTCCTGGCAAATTTCACCACGCATGTGTATTTTAGAGAGAGAGTGCAAGGCAGACAGAAACAGGGTGAGTGAGGGTGAGAGAGAGTGAGTAAGAGTGGAAGAATCAAAGACACAGAGGGAGGGGGAGAGATGAAATACATGATGAGGACTGAGGGGGGGGGGGCACTAGGATGCGTACAAGGGCAGAAGATGACAGACTGCGAGGGCTGGAAAAGGTAGCATGAAAAACAATAGATGAAGCATGTACTCAGGCAGCGAGGAGAAAGAGAGAGAGTGGGGACAGACTGTGTCAGGAAGAGAAATGCACATAATGATAGTTATGTGAGGAGTGTGTGTATGTGGGGTAATAACGGATGGCGAGGTGTGGACAGCAGAGCTAAAAGGGTGAATGGGCTGAGAGGTGAGAGGAAGAGGAGGGAGGGATGAAGATGGGAAGAGAAAGAGGAGAGTGCCTCTAAAAGGCTTTTTCTAGACTCACACTGAAATGGTTCATTCTTCGGAGGCGGGGCTGCGGTCTCGAGCTAATTAGAGAGGATTCAGTGGAGAGAATGCGTATTACTTAATGCTTGACTTAATGCGACATAGGCAGAGGTCTTACACAGCTGTAATTAAACGGCTGCACTGAGGCTGTTTCCATTCGGCAGTCAGTCTGATCTGAGGGCGGACAGCCATGGGGAAACACTGTCCATCCAGGCTGGAGGAACATCAGTCTGTCTGAGTGGAGGTGGAGCAGAAGCAAGACTGCAGTATAAGTGCAGCTCTGTGGAGCCTGGAGCCAGGAGATAAGGGGCGAGAGTGCCGGGCACATAGGGCAACACAGTGCGGTTACGGGTTACAGCATCACCTGGAGATAGGAGTCTAACAATACACTGTGGCAATGCATGAACAACTATGTTGTTGCTCCATCACATAGAGCATGGATACACACATTATTCTTCCTTCATATTTTGTTTCAAATACATTCAGTATATTGGATTGTGTCCCTCAGCACTGAGAATGAATGGCGGGTGATAATGTAAATTTAGGCATATGATTCTCACCCACCTAATATCCCGGATAAACGTAATAATTCTTCACAAAGAACAACATGCGAGTGGTCCAGGGCCTTTCAGCTTTGCTTCAGCCATGTGACCTTTTGCTTGCAATCACCATTGTAATTACCTGCTGTGTCTCAGCGTATGCACAACTGCATTAGCTTGTAAAATATTCCTGAATTATTAACTATGTTTTTTTAATGGTTAAAGAGGGAAATAGCAAGAAAGCTTGCAAAGTGCCTGTAGGACAGACCACAAACAACCAAACTGGCATTCTGGTAGGCTATGAGCCAGAAAAAAAGGAGATTTTTTGGGCCAATTCAGCACACTTTGACCTTAATAAAAAAAAATAATAATAATTGCAACATTTAAAAGCCAATATTTGGCAAATTGCAAAGACTTTCACCAAATCATTCAGGCCTACCTTAACCTAAAGTTACCATTTTACCATTTCCATGGATAAGTGTGTCTGCTAAAAATGCACATGTACTGTTAACAGATTGATGCACAGATGACGTGACTGTTAACATCCTGCGGTTCTCGGTGTTTGTTCGGTTGAAATACTGCCTGGCGGCTCCTTTGTTCTGGAGAACCCGGTCCATTTCGCTCAGTGCGAGTGAGCAGATCTCGTGTGGTTTCATCTGCACGTTTTCCAGCAATGTTTGCCAGAACGAAAATTCTTCCAAGTGGCTTTTCCAACTGCTGACATGTGCACAACAAAGCTAAAGGAAAGTGTTTTCTTACACCCCTACATATAAAGAGAGTGCACAAGCTAAAGTGGCAGCCATGTTTTAATGACAAATTACATTGTGTTGGCTAAATGTGTGTCTAAATCAATTGCTGGGATTTTTAAAAAGTCTTTCAGAGTAGCTGGATCCTTATACACATTTAGATTTCTTCAGTTGTGGTGACAGAAATCAGGGTTATCATATTTACAGCTTTATTTAGCCACCATTTAGAATAAATAAAAATACAAAAAATGACATTTCAGAAAGTATAGACCTAAAAACGGGGGAGTTTAATCTCCAAGGAGGAGAAGAACATCAATTAAACAGTAAACCACTGGAATTACTGACAGATAGAAGACCATGATTGACAAGCCCAGTTGTGAGAGAATGAGACAGAGCAAAGAGAGAGACAGACAGAGGGAAAGAGACACAGAGAGAGAGAGAGAGCGAGAGAGGGAGCGAGAGATTGAGAGATAGAGAGATTGTTTATTGATTGGTTTGCCTCTTCTAGTTCTAGGCTCAAGTATGCGTGCAGTTCACAAGCTGCTGTCTGGAGCTGTGCAGGTTCTGCCAATATAGAAACTGTCTTCAGTCCGAAAGCACCCTGCTCTCCTGGTGCTGGACCCTCACACGTTAGCTCTGATTAGCTTATGGGGGGGTGGGGGGTGGATTAGTCAGTGGTGACATCTAAATGAGTCTGTCTGGAACTATGAGAGACGATGATTAGGATGGTTCAAACTCATTTAGTCGAGATGGACAGAGAGGGGATCCACGGCCTCCCTGCGTTCCAGAGCTTTTACTGGTAACTGGCAGGTGTGAAGTATTTGTTTTCATAAACAACGAGGAGTGTTAAATGAATCCCATCGTCAGCCAAGTGGATAGCATGGCCTTTTCCCTCTCGTGGCATCCTTTCAAACATATGACAACACACTGACAGTGATCGTTATCGTAGTTTTCTAATAACCAAGGTTGCGCATGAAAAGCGGTGTGAATCAAAACTTGGTAAATGTATGATTACATTTGCATACATCTGCATGTTAATGTGGAGCTGCTGTCACGTCTGGAGTCTGGAGGGGTGGACCATCAAGGGCCACCTTTGAAACTTGCTGTTTGGAGTGGGGATGCAAACATCACTAAGACAGAGAAAGCACAGTGGTGACTTTCCCCAGTATCCTCCCAGTGACTCTTAGCAGCTCCTGTGCGGAGAAGGCTCTAATGACACTTAAGCGACAGACTTAACAAACTCGAACGAGCTGAACAAGCAGCTGGCAGAGCCATTCTGAGCCGCGTGCTGCCATGTTCAGCCTGCCGGAGGGGGTTATAGGAGTATAAAAAAGACTAATGGCTTCGGATCATGATGGAATCAGCTGCCAGCTCTTAGGTTTGATGTCGTGTGCTTGGGGACTAATGGCTCCCTCGCCAGCAATGTCACTGACGGGGGGACATATTGACAGCAGAGGGGTGAAAAGGCTCCCCAATCATTGGCCCTGCAGTAACCTTTTACACACACTGACCTCTCGCCTGCCCAAGAGGCTTCATTCACATCCGTTTAGGACATTGGTGAGGGCACGTTTTGCTCAGGGCACCTCGGCACCTGCTGGCTCAGCTGTGCAGTGCAGCAGTAAACGCGGCTAAACGCTTCAAACACCTGCTGAGGAGAGCCTGTCCATCAGGTTTCTTAAACCCACAGAGGGACAGTAGAGAAATCCTTCTTCTGGCAGAGAAGGAGAATAATAGTTAATCTTTCAAACTATATAAAGTATATACAGTAATCCCCCTCTTTTTATGGGGGTTACGCATTGTTGAGTTTTGGTAAAAAAAAAAAAAAAAAAAGCCTAGAAATGCCTATTTTTATAACGTAAAAATCTTTTACATATATATATATAAAACACACTACATACATTTTCAGTGCCTTTCTTTGTCTGATTTCTGCACTGAAAAGGAAAAAACCCCTTTGTTTTCCTGTGTTAACTTTACAATCAGAGTGGAAACCCTCATTACCTAATTATCTATTACCATCTTATCTAACCTGAGCTGCGACAGAAAGGGCTCGAGGCTCCTGTGGCCCACCGTAGCAAGATCGCATGGACGACTGAACAACAGTGAGCAGCGTGCTATATGTAGGACTCTGATTCAGAACAGAGGATCTGGACTGTCGCAGTACTGAAAGACGGCAAATCGCTCTGAATGCAGCTCTGTTCAACAAGCAGCAAGAGAGTCGGGTCAGTGACTCACACATGAATTAAATGTTGACTGACTTGCATCTCAACTCATCTCTATTAAACAACAGACTACAATCAATAAATACAGTGTTTATGGCACAAGTCATTTTAGCTGTGATTTTCTGCTAAACAAGCTGAAGTTTTACTTGAGAAATCTTTAGCTAGATGAGCTATTACACTAACTAGCAAACTTTCTATACACACTATATACTTTGCACTTTAGCCTAGTCCTATAGACTAAAGGTATTTCTGTAATGAAATGTTATTTACTTTTGTTTAATGTAAACTAATAACAACAAAATACCTATGAAGACTTGAGACTTGCACTAGCAATCAGTCGTGCAACCTGACCTTGCATGAAGCAAACATTTCGGGTAGATGCCATTTCAAAACATCCCTATCACCGTTATTAATTAAAAAAAAATCTATTAATGTATAGGAAGGCACAACTATAAAAAAGGATGAGAAAACTGCCCCCCATATGCAAAGACTAAACTATTTAAAGTAGTCTTTAGAAGAAGTGCAAGCATGACATAAAGTTACCAATCTTCTTACAGTTGTTGTGCATTTACAAGGGAGCCAAACTGTTTGTGGTGAAAATACGTTTCATGCTTTTAATCAAATAATAGGAGAGACAATGGCCCACACTGATAAAGCACTGCAGAATAGTAACACTGATCTAAGCTCTGTTCTCATCAGCTCATGAAGGCCTATTCATCACATTCATGTAAGATGCATAAGCTAATTCTATATCTGCACTGTTACTCTGGAGGTATGGACCAAGGTGAATGGCTTCTGTGGTGCTTAAAAAATGCTGGAACTTCTCATTTAATATGACATTTCATTCTGCAGGGCCACTCTCATTCAGTGAGCAGGGCGGTGAGCAGCCAGGACACTGACATTAAAACCACTGCAGAAGGGATTTGAGGTGCTGTGCTTCATTGCTGAGCCCTGCTGGAGAGGGGACTGTGCAGTGCAATGGATTGTAGCTACCTGAGTCGTCTGAGTCTTTGCTGTCCGGCATGTCCTCCATGTCATCGTCGGACATCTCCATCTCCTCCTCCCTGCGGATGCCCATCAGCTCCTCGTTATGGATGTTCCTGATCTCCTACAGGACAGAGAGAATGGTTTTAACCTCCACGCTCGCAGGGACAACTTTCTCAGACTTTCATTAACATATAAAGTATATGGACTGGAAATGTAATAAAGCACGCTGACGAGTCAGTAAGCTCGTAAAAAAAAAAAAAAAGACTCTCTCAAGTGCTCTAAGTGCAGACAGAGCCGAGCCGGCCCCAGTGATGCACGGAGAGGCTTGGTGTTGGCTGACCTTGTCGGTTCAGATGGTCAGCAGGCACACGCTGCAGTGAGAGCCTTTTATGCGCTATAATCGTTGGCATCGGTGCTCGAAAGGGGCCTGTTGGGAGGGGGGGGGGGGCGCATGGCCCGCACAGATCCGCTGGGGTGAGATAGGACACTTGGAGCAGATGTCTCTGCATGGGTGCTGCCTGCTGGCCGACCTAACGGGGGATCTCAGCAGCTAATGAGGCATGTGCATCGAGGAGGACACACAAACACACATAGAGAAAACTGCTAAGGGGAGAGAAACTCTCTCCCCAACAAACAAACTGAAAGCTGAGCATAAACATCACCATCTGTCCAGCACTGCAACGCACTCATCTCATCGAGAATTACAGAGGTCGAACAGGTAGTGCAAAAAATAAATACACCCATCTGCCAAGAGAGAGAGACAGGGAGGGAGAGGGAGGGAGAGGGAGAGAGAAAGGGTGAGAGAATCATGGACAGACAGAAGAAACAGATCGAGAGATAGAGAGAAGCAGAAAGGCCGAGATATATGAATAAAGATATATACTGAAAGATTCAGAATAAAGAGAAAGAGGAGGAGCTATGATGGAGAGAAAGTGGAGAAGGGAGTTTGAGAAGGGAGACTGTGAGGAAGAAAGAGAAGGGGAGAGAGAGAGGAGGGGAGAGAATGAGAGAAAGATAGATGAGGGAGAGAATGACAGTGATGAGTGACAGACTAAAATATATATAGAGATCATTCACAAAGTGAAGTGACTGAGAAACAGAGACAATAAACAAAGGCAGTGACAGAGAGAGTGAGAAGAGAAAAAACTAAAAAAGAGAGGAAGGGAGTGATGAGGAAGAGTGGCAAGCCCGAGCGTGAAAGAGAGATAAGGAAATATATATATATATAGAGAGAGAGAGAGAAACAGAGAGAGGGAAATAGTGAGAGATAGGGAAATGGAGAGAAAAAGAAAGAGACAATGAAAAATGGAGAGAGAGGGATATAGGGAGAGAGGGAAATAGAGAGCGCTATAAGAGAAAGAGAATAAAAAAGGAAAATAAAAAAGAGAGTGACATTGAGACAGATCGAGAAAGAGGAAGAGAGGGGGAAATAGAGAGAAGGAAATAGGGAGCGCTACAAGAGAAAGAGTGCGTGTGCAGGGAGAGTAAAGCGGAGAGAGCTATAATCTGGTGTGCTGCAGGGAGGCCGCAGTTTTCTTTTGAAGTCTCCTCTGTACGACCGCAGCTTTAGCCTCCTCTCCACTCGACGCTCAGACAGCCACAACGCCTGAAGCGCAGCAGATGCCATTCAATTCAGCCCGTCAGACCAATCGCTCGGCGCTACCTGCCGCACTGCTCAGAATAACAATCAGCGCCGCGCTCCAGACGCTTACACCGATCGGACAGTCAGACCTGTGAGAGGCAGCACTTACCACTGCCTCGCTTTCACAACCGGCAGACAGTCTAACCTGCAGTGGACAGTGGGGGCGGGGGCAAATCTTCTGGCTGCAGCGTCCGCCTGGTAATGGGGGGGTTACTGTGGTTTAGAAACTAGTTCCTTACCTTCAGAATGACTAAGAGCAGCTCGGTGACTGTCCAAGCATTCAGAAAGGTGATGGAACAGGAGAGTACACACTGAGCTGTCATTACAGCAGTCAATCCACAGTCACTCTGCTGGAACTCCTACTACAACCCTTATCCCACAAACACTCACACGGGTGGGCCGGGGCGCTGATGGAACCATGCTACAAAAACAATGTTTGGAAAATTGAGAAGTTTAAAACGTCTCCCTCTGAGAGAAACCCTGAATCATACAGAATAAACTACTAGGGGGTGAGATGTCGGTTTTCAACTGCTGCAAAAGACGGGACCAAGGGTGGGATATGTGCATGCTGAGAAGAAACTGGGGACAGGCAGAGATATCTGAATTTGTACAATGGTCACGTTTGGCGGCGCAACCTGATTGGTTAAAAAGCATTCGACTTGTGCTGTTATCTGTTATATGTGTTCTTCACAACAACTGCATCATTCTATCTTGACCAAGGCATGCCTTCTGCTATTTATGTCTATATACAGCACCAGCAACCAGCACACTACACTTTACAGCGCATACTGTTTTTTGTTACATGTGCTTCAGATCTGGTTTACACTGATATTTGAATATTTTTTCCCAACATTTTTTACTACTTAGATGAGTGGCAGCTGGTGGCCTAGTGGTTAGGATGTCTGCCCTGGGTTTGAACTGCACGACTGCTAGTAGCACCACTGAGGCTCCCTTGAGCAAGACTCCATCCCCACACGCTGCTCCCCGGGCGCTGTGTTCCCGGCTGCCCGCTGCTTCACTTGGCGATTGGGTTAAATACAGCAAAAGAATTTCACATTGTTCACACCGTGTGCTGCGGTGTGTTCACGTATGGCAGAATGTTCACTTCACTTCTAGTTAGCCTTCAATTTTCTCTTTAATTTATTGTAAAAGTATTGCACAGCCTCATACACATTCTAAGGGTAGATTTTACTACATCTTCTATTTCTACATCCATGTGACAAATACAGGATCTTGAGTCTGAAATCTTAAGTAGGCTCACATTAAGCTGCAGTAAACCATTCGTTTGCTCGTTACAAAAACGCAGAAAACAGAAAGGAATGTAATACATTCGATATCTTTTAGAAGATCTGAGCATCCTGTCTGGTCAGGTTCTGAAGAAGCGTGTGACTGCAAAGCGAACTTTGCGCCAAAAGAATATTTTATATTTGTATCAATATTTTATAATGCAATAAAATATAAATGATATGAAGTGCTTCCCAGACTGACTGGAACAAGATCACATTCAAGTCTATCTGGAAAATACTTTAAAAAGAGCTTAACTCAATACTGAAACCGTTTAAATGTATTATCTAGTGATCTCACGGAACATTTGAGAATTGTGTCTCACATTAAATGGAATGGCTTAATTATAAGCATGGCATTTTATTGTTTAAAATATTACTTTAACAAGTTAAATTAAGGTTTAATATACATACATATACACATACATACACAAACACACACATAGTGTTTACAGTAGTGATGACAGGGGCCAAAGGTTAAAGCTACATCACAGAGACAACGCCTGATGTCTGACGATTTGTTTTAGGACCGTTTTGAAATGTGTTTTGGTCGAAAGCATATAATTAAGTGCATTCATGGTGAAGAAGTACATACAGAGCGTTAGTCAATCACATTATCAACATCAAATAAGACCGATGAGAAACCTGTGGGTTCCCTGAATATTGAGAATAGTAAATGAAACGGCACACATCTGAATGGAAATTGCTCCACTCAACTGGCAGAAAGATAAATCACAAAGATAAATGACTAAACCGGCCAAGAGGATCATCCTGTCAGCTGGATACACACAATAAACGGTTATTTTTCATCATTACAAAATACAAACATTCTTGTTGGGATATTCAAATCCTGTTTTTTAAAAAAAATGCTGGTAATCAAACAGCAAAAACACACACATTCGTCTCTCTTCCCCCTCCACACAAACACTCCTCTCTCTTTCCCACATGCACGCACCACACATAGACAGACAGACAGGCACAGAGACAGACACACACACACACACAAAGATAGACACACATAGACAGACAGATGCACACACAGACACACACAGAGATACACAGAGATACACATACAAACAAATGAGCAGCCACAGACACACACGGACAGACACAGAGACAGACACCAATGTAGAGACAGACACAGAGACAGACACACAGACACAGACACAGAGACAGACACACAGACACAGACACAGAGACAGACACACAAATCATAAGGGAAGTATTTGCTCCTTGGTCTGACCATAGCCAGCCTCAATCAGGATGCAATTACTGCTTCATCAGTGGGTTCATTGCACAGCAGAGGGGGAGAAGTGCATGTCCCTGGAATTATGGCAATAGCTGCGACTTGCTAAGGTCACCGGATGCTTTATCTGCAACTTTACAATGGAAATGCAGGTGAGAATGACAGAAACCTGGCAGTTTGAGAGGGAAATAACACAGACTATGTAATATACTTGCAGAACATGCTAAAATAAAGGCTTGACCTATACTGCAGAAGGAAGGTAGCGTGGAATAGTGCCACTGTTGGAGAAATACTGGGCATTATGAACATAAAATAGGACGGTATATGAAGATCCATTATCGTACGCGACAAGAATCATTACTTGGAGATGAGAAAGAAGCCAGGATAATACATTCAAGCAAATCAATACTCATTAAAAAACAAATTAAGTAGCAAATTCATACAATATAATGAAACTCACTTTTTGATTACCTACCTTTTATGACGAGGACTCTCTTGGTTTAACATGTATTCTCAGAAGACCTACAATCATACGCCTGGCGAAAATCCCGGCTATCACTTTAAGCTAAGGAGATTACGAGATAAAAGGAGCAGAGTGTGAATAGTTCCTATTGGTTCCACTGCGGTACCTTGGATTGACGCTTTGATTATTAGGAGCAAGATCAGCTCTATGATCCATCTAAAATCTTATTAAGACTCCAGATTTGGTCTTCGCTCACAGGTTTCCATGAGAGGTTTCAACACTTACCGAATGACCAGAAAAGCATAACAGTGTTATTCTTCATGAGCCTTCCCCATGCATACAGAAAATGCGTATGGAGCTCATTAACCAATAAGAGGTCCAGGTTTGTGTGTCCCAGGAGCTAAATTCTTTTCAGAACCCAACAAGAGGAAAGAAAATCACCCTCTTGTGAGAAAGTGTAGCGCAACTATGGAGTTTCTGAGTGCTCTGACTGCCCTGTTCTGGGGTAGCACCAGGGGTTCCCGGTGATAAGCCTGAGATGAAAAGGGAATGGGGTGATGCATACTCAGCAAGTGCTCACTCAGGTGTGTTACCTGCTAAGAGGTTCTGGGCTGCTGGGAATCTATGCACTCGCTGGGGATTATAGCGGGAGGGAGCTTAGACTGTCTCCAATATCCCTGCTTAAGAACTAATTAATGTTCGACTTTCGACGAAGCATATGGACTCCACTCAACATGTGGGTGGTGCTTGGGGGGGTGGATAGCAGAGAGAGCTAATGGATCAGTCTGCAAAGTATAACGACCGATAAATATATGAGGTGTAAACACATTCACTTAAAACAGAACAAAGCAAAAACGAAAACACTAACCTCTGCTTGCTTGCGCCACATGTCCAGGTTCTTGCGCTGGGCTTTGGAGAAATGGTCCCATGCCTTTTGTTTGGAAGCAGCGTGGAATACAGACACAATCTGCTCAACTGTGGCAGGGGGGTGCAGGGGCCAGTTTGTACCGTCCACAAAGAAAGAGAGAGAGAGAGGGGCGATTGGGAAGGAGCAGAGGAGTGGAAAAAAACTGGTGTCAGATAGGAAGGCAAGTGAACTGACTTTTCTTCCCCCTACTCTCCCTCGCTACTGCAACTACACTGAGCACAGATGACTAGCTTAAACTGGTGGACTAGCCTCAACACTTCAGGGGGAAGGAGTTTAATAGCTGGACTGTTTGATCATTGTGACCACTCTGGAAACTTCTGTTCAACTTCTCTTTTAAGAGCAATGCAAAAGGGTCCATTTCAAAACCTGTGTGAAGATAAAGCTCCGAGAGAGAGAGAGAGAGAGAGAGAGAGAGAGAGAGAGAGAGAGAGAGAGAGAGAGTGAGATAAACCACAGGAGGAAAGTGATTCCTTCATTCTTTCTTTAATTACTGCAGCACCACCTCTGTGGAAGCTCAGAGGCACTAGATGTGATAATCAAAAGGATGTCTCTCATCCGCAAAAAACAGGTATATTCGGAAGCTAATGAGATGCGCTTTTCATCTACAGCCAGCGAGCACATCATTACTTTGCAGCATGCGTGGATTACAGAGGACGTCACGCCTTGTCAACTCATTAGATGCCATCTAACAGGAATGGGTTCATCTGCTCAGAAACGAGAGATGAGACGATCAATCAGGCCAGGTTGGGGGAACATGTATGGGGCAGTAATCCTCCATCAGTGACGCACGTCGACAGAAGCTGAGTCAACGTTCGGATACAAACACTGCCCTATCTGTGACAATGTCTGAAGAAGCTAGACCCCACCAACCCTCAGCACGCGATGTGAAACGTTTGCCCATCTTTTGTACTCCCTATTAGTCATGCCCAGTTCTATGGAAGTAATTCAACGACAAAAGCACTTGAATAATAAAACTGAATTTGAATAAAAACATGCTTGATTGATAATGTATGCAAGTTCTCGTAGTGAAATTTGTGTTGAATTTATCTGAACTGTAATTACAGCATTTAAGATTCAACTGAATTTTGAGCTGAATTTCCGACCGAATTACTCCCGGGTGAAACTGCCCACTTAAAAAGGCAAAGCCGAAATGAAGGCGCTGAATAATACTGATTGAATAATTAAAGCCGTAATTTTTTTAATGATTTTTGCTGAATTTGAACGACTGAATGTTTCTATATTGAATCTTAAAAAAACAAATCAACACAAACCTGCATGCATTATTAACCAAGCATGTCTTTACTCCATTTCAACAATTCAATATGTTTTTTTATTTTATTCAAATACTTTTGCTACTAAATTATCTCCATGCAGCCACACCCACTAGCTAGAACTCTCCCATTCTCACAGTACAACCAATGACGGGAGGGCGAAGGCTAGCATGAGAAACCGCTACATGTTTTGCTGACACACCATCACTGGACAACTCAAAACACAGTAACGTTACGTAACAATTGGACCACCGTCCAGCAATGCGATGTATTACAGGAGCAGAGGGAGGACCTTCATACCCAGCCAGAAATTGAGGCCATTTGAAGAGCACATTTCCAAAACTCACTCAGTCCGAGTGTTTTAGCTACTGGAAAGCAATTCTTACTTTCTTACTTTCAATTTAATAGAAATTTTACAGTTATTTTTCAATGCCAGTTTCTAAAGTGCAACTCCTGCACATTTTAGTTTGGGCAAATATGTTTAAAAATATAACGAAACAAAAGTAAATCGATATTCAATGTCACAAAATGATGTTTAACATTTATATCCTAATACATCTACCCCCTGGGAGACGCGGGTAAGTACGTACCGCTCGCGACTGTGCGAGTGGACTGAGTGAGTTTTGGAAATTCACCTGATCTTGTACCGTGTTTTGGTCGGTTATACTATTGCACATAAAGAGGTCATGTGAAAACATGCCAACAGTAGTGTTTTAGAATAGTAGTTTTAGAAATTTGCTCTTTAATTGTGGTCTCGCTGACTCCCAGCCACAAACCGTTATGGCATTGCTGGGAATCTTCCAGTGATTGCCCCCCTTTACCATTTTAACACAACTGATTCAACATCTTGCCTAATTATCAATCTCTTTTTGAGCTACAATAGGCGTGTGAGAGAAAACTCTAAACCCCACAGGGCTAAACCTCACTGGTCTAACTTCGCCTCTATACGCCTATAGAACTGCAGTAGACTGTGCACTACACATCTGAAGAAGAAAGCTAAGTCTACGGCTGTGGTTTCCTTTCAGCGCTTTTTCTTCAGGGCTTCAAATGTTAGAACAAGAAGCAAAGAAGTAAAGAAGTTTGTGTTTTTAGGTTTTCCTGGTGAGCAAAAAAAGTCAAATATGTACAATGGCGTGTCTGGCCTTCACAGTTTTCTTTGTACTGGAGTCTAAATAAGTAATGGAAACTTGTACCCACCTTTTATCATGGCACAAACTGCACTGCTAAATCATCACATACTCGCCTCAGACAGAGCTGTTTCACATTTCATTTCCGGAAATACTGTTTTCTATAAAAGTGAACAGAAGTACAGATAAACTCTGGTGTCTCTGACGACGTTGTTATTGCTATGTGATGTCCTTTATCAAATAAGTCTCAGATAAAAAAAAAATGTATGTAAACTCATTTCCAACGAAGCACTGCTTTATTACACGGAGTTAGGAATTCATCGGAGCTTAATGGAAATCTTAATTTAAAACATAAAACATACCATCTGTTGTACCTCTGCCCAAGCTGCTCTCTCATAATTGCTATCAGTAGATTCTGAGATTAGACCTCTTTATGCTGTGTGAAATGAATCGGAGGAACCATGTGGGCCGTCATCTCCAGCACAGAATCTGCCATGGCAAGGGTTTGACGGTGTGATCAGTGCCGACAGCAGAACATGCCGTCTGTTTTCGTACAAAGTAGATTTACGGATCTTCATTGAAATTACTTGCTGGGTGTCACCTCACAGTGACATGTAGGAAGGCTGTTCACCGGTTTTCAGTCTCTCTCTCCCTCCCCCTCTCCTCCACAGGGTGATGGGGTGGGGAGGTGCTAATAAACCCTTGGGAGTCAATAGGGTTGCCAAAGCCGAGTCCAAGGCACAGGCAAGCTTGAGTGCAAGGACTACGGAAAGATCGATTGTGACTTCAGCATCCTTTAATTTGATGGAAGGGATCGATTGAGAGGGCAGGGAAAATAGCATGTTTGTGCCTACATGTGTGGATGCTTTTTTGGAGCATTGTGTGTCTGCATGTGTATGTTTGATGACCCTGAAAGGACACAATCCATATATTATTGCATTATGGCAATATTTACTTAACCCCGCCAATTATGTTATCGCCTGTTAATGCATGTCTTTCAAAAAATCCTTTTATTTTGATAGTTCGGAGCTGTTTGTGCTTGTGCGCAGAAAACGTGTCGGCTGGTTTTCATGGGGGTCAGGCGTCCCATTACTTTCGTCTATATAATATGTAATATAACACTGTACATAGTATGGACAAAATAATGAGAGAGCTGTATGTGTCGGCTGGTTTACATTTTTTTTAATCATTGCCCACCATTTATATTTATATATATATATATGTGTGTGTAAGTGTGTGTGTGTGTGTGTGTGTACATACATATACAATTGCTTTGCCACTCTTTGACAATTTTCCAAATACTGCAAAGACACTAACTGTTTTACTTTCACCCGTGTGGAAGCGTGTGGAAGCGATCTGAGGCTGACTTCAGCAGACTAGTGAAAAATCATTTTCCCTAGCACAGCTCCTATAAAAACGCTGCTCAGGAAAGGGCACTTGGGAGTCATTTTGACCATTTTCACTGTTCTGGTATCAGTAGAAGCCTGCCAAAAGGTCAGTGGACTGGCAGCTACATCATGCACCTTGGAGATCAAGTCAGGTGTAATGTAAGCAGAGCTAAACTGACAAAAAGGCAATATATTTAGGAGGCCTTGCTATAAAACGCCCAATATGGTGGAGCAGATTGTGCCTTGTTTATGGTAACACACAGTCTGCTGACTATGCATTAGGATCCACTATCTTGATAAACAACATTTTTTCCTCTTCCTCGCCATAAGGCAAGCTTGATGAGCTGTTTCTTTATATGTGTGCAATAGTGTGTCTATCTGCGTTCAGACAGGCATGGGTTAATGGTCAATATGGTTTTCTTTTGCATTAAACTGGAAATGAAAGAAAATACTTTTTTTCACGGACGCTCAACAGAAACAAGAATTTGGTCCAAATCCTTCACAGCTAATTTAGACCAAAAAAAATAAAGCGCTGTGCAAAAGTACTAGGCCTGAGCAATGCAGTGGCAAAAACTCGCTCCGCCCAGCTGGTTCGTTTACTGCAATTCCATGTGTTCCTTCATCATTTAGTTTGTTTTCAATATTAATCTACAATGTAGAAAATAATAAAAACAAAAAAAAAACACGAGAAGGTGTGTCCAAACTTTTGACTGGTAGTGTGTGTATATAAAAAACAAACAAAAATCAAGCTATTAAACCTGCGTGGACTGTTAACGCACAGTCAAAGAAACGTTTTGCGACGGAATGCTCTGCTACATGTGTGTATAACGGCACCAGTTCATGATAATACTACCTCGCAATCACTACAATGACTTTTTCCTCTTCCTGACCGAACCCCTTCTCACTGCTGAGGTCTGTCGTCTCCAGATAAAAACGGGAAGACTGTACTAAATACCTGGGAAGGCTAGCCCTACCTCATTAATTTCCTGTCAAGTTAAATAATCTCAGTGATAAAATATGCACCAAAAAAAAAAAAAAAAAGACATTTCACTTGGCATTAAAGTGACACATAAATTCCATCACTGAACAGACTAGCCTCAGTAAAACAAATTTACTTAAGCAGGTCGGTATTTCACGAAGATAAATCTAATAAATCAGCATTTTGAGTCACTGCCACGTGTAAATTATCTCTTAGGCAAATACTCTCGAGCTTACCGGGATCATCACGCAACGGCGGAGCGCCGGATAAACAACAAACGCGCATAAACTGGCAGGTGAAGCAACTCGGGGAAAATGCGACATCGCTTGATAGCTTTAGAAGTAAATGTGCCTCTTGGACCCCACTCTTCAGTCAGAGGAGAAATGAACGTATGTATATGTATGCGCCTATTGTTTTCCTGGCACTGCTTGTAAACCTGCCCTGTGGGATCGCAAACTTGCCGATGACATTTGTACGGGTGGAACTCCAGAGTCAAGACACTCTCATGAATAAAAAGTGACTTTTGTGTGCTGCAGCGCCACGGGGGGGGTGAATGAGTTCCCCAGGTTTGTCAGGGAACTCAAGACACTCGGCACTAGGGGTTTTCTAGACCATGCGATGTTTAAATGCCTTTTTAAATAATATAATAGTTATTTACGATGTTCTTGTTCATATTTAATTGGCAATATGCGCAGCATTGTTTGTGCTATTAGTAACTCATTTTATATATATCTATATTTACACACGCACACACATATGTGCAATAGTCTACCGTGTGTGGCTCCGTGCCGTTTTCTTATTTTTATGATAATTTCATTATGTACAATATCTTACAATGATGTGAAATAGTTTTATTTTGAATATTTGTGTTATTAGTAATCCATTGTAAGTCATTGTAAGATAATATTAATACCCCAGAATTTGTGTACAGAGAAGTGTATTTCATATTAGGGGTTTTCTGGATTTTTAGACTTTACATTGCATATATTTATCTTTAAATTCATATATATATTGTCTCTGTGTCTCTTTGGAGTTGAAACATAAGTAATATATAAGTAATATAAAAACGCAAACAGCTCCAAAAAGAGAGACCACTGTGAAAATATTCCGTTCCTCAGGTTTTAACCATGCAAGTGTTGAACTGAACAGCTTTGTCTAGTTTTTAAGAACTGTTGACAATATTTCTTCTAATTTCCAAATTAAAATACTTTTCTTTAGAGCATAATTTTAAAGGAAATGTCAATACATCAAAATATGGGAAATTATACAGTGTTTACAGAACTTGAGTACTTCAAAGAAAACAAATCTCTTCTTCACTCTTAAACAAAACAATAAAATATAGCAGTGTTTTATACTTTTCCTCATTAAATAAGATTCAGGTGATCAGTGATCAGTACCTCATGAAGCAGAATGAGATGCTTGTGTAGGAATTTAAAAGACACTGGTATGGAATGGTTGTTACACTCAGAGATGCTGATTTAAAAGTAAACTGCAGTGGTCTCTTATTGCTGCCTGGAGCTGTACATATATGGTTATGATGGCACTGTTAAATGGATATATCTTGGTATTTATGGTTCACCATACTGCATTCATGATACAGTACAATATGTTCACTTCTGTGTATGAGTGAACTACACCAGAGGTCATATTACAGTGTCTTTCAAAGTCACGGCGAGTGAGGGAGCGGTTTAAACCAGTCATTAGTGTTCAGCACAGCTGCTCATGTGCAGGACAGAGCACCTCTGACCATCCCCATTACTCCTTAAAGATCAGCTTACAACCAATCAATCGCAGAATTGAGTCCAGAGACTTGAGAGAGAGAGAGAGAGAGAGAGAGAGAGAGAGAGAGACACAGAGTGCGAAGAGCTACAAGCATCACGGTTGTGTGTTGACGTGTGCACCTGTTTGAAAGCTGTTGATACAGAAGTAGCCAGGGTGGTCTTAAATACCTCGTTTTCCCCCAGAAGTGTCACATTTATCAAAGTTTCCACCCAGTGTCCCTTCAGTAATCACATCATAACTGAATGAAGCTCCTGTCCCTCCAAGGGTTACTTACTTTAACTCTACGGATGCTCACCCCATCCTCTCTCCGGAGACTACAGCAAACTGGGGCCTCAACCTGCTCACGGACTGGAGGGTCTCGCTAAAAGCTGAACTGGTTACTCATGCTAGTAGTCAGTGTTGCGGTCTATGCAGCTGCTGTGTGCTGATGCAGTCTGAATACTCTACCTGCGTCTGCATTCAGCTCAAGACTGGGACTGGCCTCTGGAGCACTTACCTCACGGCTTACTGCACTCGCATCACAGCACGTATGACATCGTCATAATCATTAACATCACCACAGTATGCATACCAAGACTGGGGACCCACTTCAAATCCAGCTGGGATTTGTGGCTCAATTCCAAACCAGCGGATAAAGCCGTAGGGTTTACCCATGAATCGATAAAGCGCAGTTCGAATTTGAATCCCACTGATCGAAACTACTTTAATCAATGAATAATAATTAAAAAAAACACCCAAAATATCAGAAAGAAACATTAAAGCTTTGGGAAAAAGTCAAATCTTTACTTCTTAAATGTCTACCAGCTAAGATTTGGATTTTGAACACATTTGGATTGTTGTCATGATTTGAACGAGAGCGTTTCCCTCAAGTTCAGATTCGCTCTGCTTATCAATTCAGGTTTAAACGTTTGATTTAAACTTCAGAACAAAGTGACGAACCCCAGTCCAGATATATTTCACATGCTTCCAACATGGGCAACGTTAGAAACGTGTGAAAGAAGGTAGGAAGAATAACAAGAAGAGCATCAGCATTAGAGCATCAGTTTGGAGGGCCAAGCATGTGACACCACCTACAAGCCTTTTCATGCTGGAAGAACGCTGCCTGCATCCTTACTGCTTTGTATTTTAGTCATGATAGAGCGCAATGACCAAAGCCTCGTGTTATTTAGCTCAGCATATTGGTACCGTTTAATATTTATTGTGTTTTATTTATAATAAGTAACCGGTGAATATAAGGCATTCAATCTTATTGAAGATTGTTTTTTTTACTTGGAAACACCCCAGAGTGTAAAGAAATCAAAACAAATATAAATCAAATCCTGTTTGCCTTTGTCCGACTCTTTAAATATCACTTTGTGCTACAGTAAATACTTACAATTCCCCAGACACTGAGGGAAAATGGACTTTCACGGTGTGTGTGTGTGTGTGTGTGTCTCTCTCTCTGTGTGTGAATGAGAACACAGTCTCTTTACTTTTGCCATTGGATCAATCTTATCTACAACATTGCAGAATTATGAATTTTTTAAGGGCTGCACAATATTTTGTTTGACCATTTTTATCGTGATACTGCAGAAAGGTTCAATATACAAATATGCTTTCAGTTAGTCCATAAATAATTCATGATTTGATGTAGATTCTGGCTGATTACAAATGTTCTTTGAGCCACAAAATTCTTATATAGCATTTTTACATGTTGCTAATCTAATACGAAGCAATATAATTGCAATGATGGTGTTGTCTCCATATTGTGTCTCCCTGAGATGTGTGAGAAGTGTAGAGAGCTCATGTGATAAAGTTAAGGCACGCATTTGCTGAGTGCAAAAATCACGTATGGCGTTAAACTGTGCAGGAGGCACCACTCACATTGTACTAGGATACCAGCCAGAGAGTTCATGAACTTCTCCTTGGCCTCCTCCATCTCCTTCTCATGCGCGGCCTTCTCGTTCATCAACCTGCGGATGTGGCTGTTGGAGGACTGGATCATGGAGTAGAAGTTGTTGGCGTTTCGGCGGTTCACCTCCCCTCGCTCCACCCAGGTCAGCAGGACGCGGACCGCCTCCGCGAACTTGGAGTCGTCTGAAAGGAGGAGCAAGAAGAGGGTAAGAGGGAGGAGAGAGAAGGAGAGAAGATAACGAGAGGGGAGCACAAAAAGAAAGAGAGAAAAGGAAAGGAGGAGCACAGAGAGAGAAAACACTTGAGAAGAAAGAAATATGAAAAACAAGTCAGAAATGGGAAAGACAAAAGAGAAGTGAGAACAGAGAAGAGAAGAAAAAGAAAGGAAAATACTAAGAAGAGGCACAGAAAAAGAGGAAAGAAAGAAAAGAAAGAGCTGAGAGAAAAAGAAAGAGGAAAGATAAAAGAGAGAAAGAGATAGGGAGACAGGGAGAGAAAGATGACAGAGAGCGAGGGACACAAAGACAAAAGAGAAAGGAATAGAAATATCACAGGGAGAGAAACAGGTGTGTTCAAAAGAAAAATGACAATAAGAGAAAGAAAAAGAGAAGAGAGGCAAAGAAAGGAAAAATGAGATCGACAGAAAGAGCAGAGAGAAAAAGACAGAGAGGGAGAGGGAGAGAGAGAGAGAGAGAGAGAGAGAGAGAGACAGAGAGAGAGAGAGAGAGAGCGAGAGAGAGAGCGAGAGACATAGACAGATGGTAGGGAGGGAGTAGAGCTTGGTATCAGGGAGGAATGAGTCTCATCTTAGACCCAACAGTCTCGAAGCACATTAGCGGGACATGCTTATTGGGCCAAGACAAACTACAGCGATACGCGAGCAAACAGGAGGGCTTAGAGGAAAGAAAACACCACAGAAGGAGGGAGGATTTCAAAGATGTGTGTTGGGCGCCATTAGCCAAACCCCGATACCAATTAGGGCGCCAATGGATAAATAGACTCTGTGCTTTATGACTGGAGTGTGTGGAACAGGGCTGAAAAGATGAACACTGCGGTTCACAAAAACGAGCAGCAAAGTACAAAAGTCCACACCTCATTTACTATTCAAGCAGAGAGAAAGTGTTAACGTTAATGTAGCTCTAAAACAATTAGGCCTCCATTAAGCTACCAGATACACTAATATGGATTTCACACTACAACACGCTTTACCAGGCTGCTATAGTTTCTGTGTGTTTTCCACAGACAGCAGTTGCGGGGCTTGGCTGGTTCCGATGCTGTAACAGGATTACAGGCTACAGCCGAGAACGGAATTTTTCAGGACTTCAAGAGCATCAATTTGCTCACAATCATTAATCTTGCAATTTAAATTAGTTGAAAAGCTTCAAGATAAGAAAGCACGGCTTATACGACCCAGAGAAAATACTATTACTAAGGAGAGCTATTATGTCAAGCTATATCCAAACAGCATAAGCAGGACAGGCTGTTGATTTCGTTTATCGTCTTACAGAGGGACACAGTTTCACGCTACTCTTATTTCGAGGAGAGCTCGCGAACCGCTGTCCGATCTGGCACGGAGCGGTTTGTACCCACTGTGCTAAAAAAAATACCTCTAAAGGAGGTACTGCATATTACCCAGCTTGGGACTTTGGGTATTGCTCATCCGGCACATCCAGCGGTTCTTGCAGGTGCATTACAACTTAAGTCGGCTCAGATTTTTTAATACTAGTCAGGCTACTCCCTAAGGCCACTACAAAGCCCTGGCCCAGACCTTGTGGGTGGGAGTGAAGAAAAAGGAGGAACCCATTGTAATGAAGGGCATTAAGATTCCGCTCAGGGCTTTGGTGTCGCCTTCTGCCGTCTCTATTTAAAACGCCGCTTACGAAAGAAGGCTCTCCTTGGTTCTGGGCTGCAAGTGCTGGGATTCAGGAGCCCCGCGGCCTGATTAACATAATTCTGGCTCGGGCTGCGCTGGCAAATAAGGTGAGACAGAAGAGATATCGATTGCTGTTGTGAATGACACAATAAGAATCACTTTATCCTTGTTGTCCTAAGCCTCTATTCACTTAAGACACAAACACAAACACGCAAGAGGGGTGGAGGTAGCTCAGTGGATACTTGCCCCCAGACCAAGAGGTCATGGGTTCGAATCCTACCTTCAGCACCACCACTGGGTCCTTGAGCAAGACCCTTAACCCCAA
>JBBPDB010000128.1:2433474-2444786 GCA_037974465.1 Brachypetersius altus
CACATCTTATTTAATGAGGAAAAGTATAAAAACACTGCTGTAATCGACTCTCTCCTCTCACACTGAGACCAGTTGGAAGTTTGTCAAAGGTAACTATTGCCATTTTGTTTAAGAGTGAACAAGAGATTTGTTTTCTTTGAATTATTCATTTTCTGGAGACACTGCATCATTTCTCTTATTTTGACGCTTTTTTCCATTTCCTTTAAAATGATGCTTCTCAGAACAATATTTTTTTAATTGGAAATATTGTCAGCAGTTCTTAAAAACGAAGGCAAGGCCGTTTAATTCAATGCTATAAACATAAAACTGGAACCTTTTGCAGTGGTCTCTTTTCCAGAGCTGTATATATGCTGCATTAGCTGTAGGTTTGCTATATAAATCACAGGACCAACCAGACAAGGATTTCTCTGACACTCACAGTAAATTTCAGTTCACCGTTTCACCCCTGGTAGAACATGTGAACAGGTAGAACATAAAAATGTTGCACATTCTAAAACAAGACCACCTGACAGGTTATAATGTAACCTACGGAGTCGAAGGTTCAAAAAGTTTCAATCCCCAGCAAAGAGGGAAGAGAAAATCTGATCTGTATACCAAAGACACTGAATGCAATGACACATTTCTCTTTCTTTCTTTTTTTTTTTTAAACTAAAGCAAAGCCAAATATTTGTTTTGCTCAAAGTTAACTTGTGAAATAGAAAAACGGGAGATAAATACATAAGAAAAGCCTGATAATTCACAAGGTCTTGCTGTAATTATAACTGTCATACTTGCGTAGTCTTGTAAATGAATTTATTTGCATACATCTATTGGAGTCTTTCCAGTGTCTTCCCAGTACATTCACTATTCAAAGTATATTGCAAACCTGTGGGAAACACTGGCATGCATCCTGTTAGCGGTCTATGATTATTCCACGCTTGAGGCAAGCAGTTGTAAAAATGCTCCTTGCAAAAGGGCGGCATCACCAAGGATCAACAAGGATTTCCAAGCATTTCAATTTCCATTAATAAGGCATTTGAAGATAAACCATGCCAAAGATCACTCTGAATAAAAATAAATGAAGTAAAATAAATAAATTAAACCAATAAAATTCTTCTCAGCCAGTAAATGAATGTTTTTATTTATGATTTATGTTTTGGCTAAACAAAGCATTTAAAAAGTGAAATGTTAGTATCAGTAGTTAGTACTGGCAGATCGAGCATCAATATCAGTGGTGCCAAAGTGGCAGTGTTTCCTGTTGGATGTTTTTCATTATCTGGGGACAGGCTTTTGGTTTGAAATGTTCCATCGCTTTAAATTAAAAGTCCTCTACAGAGTCATATAATTGCCACTTCATGGCATTTCATAAACTCCTGAAGCAGAGGAAGCAATAACACACACACACACACACACACACACACACACACACACACACACACACACACACACACACACACACACACACACACAGAAAATGGTGCCTGGTGTTGGTGTGTCCCTAATGAGTAAACATTATTTGTGGCAAGTTATTCTCAATCTGACATTTTACAGACGTTTTAACCTTGTTTTTTTCTGAGTAAACAGATCTGCAGACCTCACCACTTGATTTCATGATGTTCATCAGCGCTTTTTCAGAGAACCACGAATGCGACCAGTGAGTCCAACCTTTCAGGGTGTGTCTCATTAGTGGCTTAGATGAATGATAAAATGTGTATCCGAGTGGTGCTTGATTCTAAATTTGCATGAAGCCACACACCGTCACGCCCCTCTAATGACAAAACGAAGGTTAAAACACAGCCTGGCTTTTAAAATGGAAAGGGCGTGTCCACAATTTCACAAAGCCTGTGGATGTGGCTGTACACAATGGGCAGCATGTTGAAAGGAGCACTGCTCTCCTAACGTTCTCCTCAGTGCTAGCCTTTACGCTCTCAGGCATCTTCACACCGACAACCTGTGCATTTTTCATTTTCTTTCCTTTCACATCCTGTTTTGTTTTAATAACTGGAAGGAGAATCACAGTAACCCATATGATGCGCTGGCTGGGACAGCGAGTTTGAAATACAGGAATGTGCTCGAGATTAAAATGAGACAAGCTGAAAGCCTGCAACATTAAACAAAATATGGCGGCATCACCACCTTTATGACAATTTATGTCAAGGCACCACTTATAGAAGATGTACGGCACTGAATAGCAAATAGGTGCATCTACTCTTGTGAAATATGAAAAGCCGTCATCCTGAACCCTTGCCGCCCACACACACAGGATGATATACTCAATAAGCCTGTATGTGCAATGCTCCAAATAAAGGCCAGTATAAATCACAACTCCGAGGCAGATTTGTGGGCAAATGATTGTATTTTTTATGGCGCACTGTGTACATGTATGCGACTGCTGGGAAAGGAACCGAACACCCCCCCCATTTTTTTCCCTTGCTTTTCATCAAGCATGGCTTCAAAAGCAGTAATTTTCTGTTGGTCACAGCGGGTTTGCCTACTGAGTGAAGGACCGGACTGACAGACTCATTTAACATAACTGTTTAGAGTCTTTAGGCGCTATTTTTCAGAGACAATGCGGTAACGACCTGCTTCGACGACATCTAAGAGGAACGTACAATGACACAGCAGGGTGTCCAAAGGAGGTCGCGTGTGCCAACGCTTCCCACGGCAGGTGAAGAAACGATATTCTCGCTATCCCAACCTTTGTTTGTACCATTGGCTTATTGTACTCCATTGCGCTGTTAAACCACAGCTAATTATACGCTGACATTATTTTGCACGGATCTGAAAACCGTGTGGAACCTGAAGACTGAGTTAGATATTGCGTTTAAGCTCATTCCGCATAAGCTCCCAATTAAACACGTGGCTGAGCTTCATCGAAGGATGAAAGATCTATTATGGTATTAGTAATCACACCCATCGACTGCTATTCAGCATCACAAACGTGGTTATCTGGGACATTATTTCATGACCCAGTGTAATTGCTGCGCATTTACTTTTTGTTCGTGCCTAACATGAAATCAGCTGAATGATCAGACTGAGCTGCACAGGAAACGTAGGTGGACCTCAAGAGTTCTTTTTGCCTATTCTCCTTACCAACACGTTATTGTACTCCTTTTACTTTTACCTGACATTTCATTTTACATCCCTTTCCATTCATATGACACATGCCTTTAGCCGTGCTAAGACGAGTCTTCAGGAGGTGTTTGAAGCTACAAAGGGTTTTTGCTGCTCGTCAGCTTAGGAAGCTCATTCCAGCAGTGGGGAACCTCGAAAGAGACTGGACTGGGTTTACCTTGTGTGTATGGATGGTAGAGCCAGACAATGTTCTTTGGAGGAGTGGAGGGAGCAAGTAGGAACATAAGGCTGAAGGATAGGACTAAAGCTGCTGTGTGTAGAACCAAATGGGACTCTGTAGGCAAGAGTTAGTGACTTTATTTAAGGCAGCCATGGGCAGCCAGTGTATTAAAATCAGCAGTGGGTTGAAATGCGACCCTTTGGGATGGTTGAAGACCAGCCGAGCTGCTGTGCTCTGAACCAGCTTTAAGGGTCTTACCATGCAAGCTGGAAGACCCACTAGGAGGGCATTGCAGTATGTGACCCATCCTTGCCTAAAACAAGCCAGACAAGGCATGAAAGGAAAGAGAATATGTTGTTGCAATAGTCCACCCATGAAAAAAGGGCCCTTTTCCTCTGGAAACGGTTTCGGATTGTTCGTTTCATTGTAGCAGGCAAAGGCCTGTCTACACAGAGAATATTCAGACTCTGCTTGTTCAGCCATAAATTATTTATTCAAACAGTATGAAGATCAATTTAGCCCACATACGGGATAATGTTTAATGCCAAATCCAGTGGTTGGGTGGTTCAGTATACCATTTTGAAGCAATAACGCAAACATGAGCACCCCCAAAATAGTATGTTTACTTTTTAGATTGTAACATTTGCAACCCTTCCCTGCTATTGTCCAACATACTGTCCAACATGCACTGAGGCCTACTCAAATCGCACTGGTTATGACAGACACTCTTTACTGTGGTTCATGGCTTAATCAGACGAAGACAGAAGCACAGATGGAAAGTACTATGGGACATGATAGCGAGGGAAACATCGCAGCTCCAGCAGAGAACAGGAAGTGTGATAAAGTTTGTGCATGTGTGTGTGTGTGTGTGTGTGTGCCTGTATATTGCAGAGCAAGTATGGCCTTGAAACGTGGTGCCAGACAAACTTAAAGTGGATGATGCATCCCAGCTGATGGATCATGGGCATGAGTGGAGAAAATACAGCTGAGAAAATATGGCCAGATCTCCTCTTTGGACACAAACATCACCTCCAGTGACATGAATCATTAAAGGGGGACTAGAAATAGCACAGAGAGTGAGGAAGGTCAGACACTCTGTCTGCCCGTGCCCATACACAAACAGCTCCTTTCCCCAGGGTCCAGAGATCCCCTCAGCGGGCCTTAGCACGGTCAGCCTCGCGCGTCCTTCTACATCTGGCTGAAGGTGAGACGCAGCACAATTGCCAATTAAGTGTAACAAGCGCCACTGCGTGTGACATATTTGTAATGATCAGGAGGTGCTGTGAGCGGCGATGGAGGCGTACGCATAATGACCTCATCATAGCTGGGCAAACTAGTCCTGCCAGTCAGAACCTAAAGTATTTGTTTTTCTTCAACTGGTAACAAATTGGTAAAGAAAGGAAAGGTGAGAAGATGTGATTAACACAAAGCTGCCCCTGCACATGGTGGTGCCCTGCCCTATGCTCTTTTTCAAGATAGAAACTGTACATTTTGTATTTCACAACTTCTAGGTTCACCACAAAGCTCCATCTATGCCTGGTGTGCACTGTGTGATTTTGGGTTGTCCCAGACAAAACATGACAACCGTGGCATATTCCTTGATCATGGTTCCTGAACAGTGGTCCTACATCCTACTATGAGAGAGGCTCGAAGATGGCTGTCATCACAGCGACCAAAGACACGCTGCAACTATATTCTGACAAAGTCTGAAATTTACGACGACCGTCTCACAGCGTGTGCTGCTGCTGCAACCTACATCTACTAACCAGCCAATAAAACGTGTCAATGCGACGGCACGCAAAACCCAAACAGCTTGGAGGCAAAACAAAGGAATGCTGGCACGTGGGTCACCGGTGCGCTGCCTCTTCTTCGGATTTTTCTCTGAACACATAAATCACACGACTGCCAGAGCACAAGCCATCTTGTCCCGTTAGCCCAGCACAAACATAAGTCATAGCTTGGGATTTTTCTAGGCGTCATCATGGTTTTGTGCGAAAGAACATGTCGTACCCAAGTTTATTAGATCCATGTTGCACTGTGTCCTTTGTAATGATCTTATAAGCTTGCTGAAATGTGTACAAGGCTTCAGAAAAGTACTTTTTGGGAAGTAAAAATGGCTCTCAACGGCACTGTGTAGAAGAACTTTCTCAGCTAATTAACCTTCGAGTTAAGGTACGTTTTTTAGAGCGAAAAAAAAAAAGTCAAATTTCCAGGGCAAAGATCTTCCAAGACCAGAAATGTGAACCACTGGGCCAAACTAACAAGCACTTCCTGCTGTGAACAGCTAATTCCATACTAAATCTCAATCTAAAGGGACGACTCAACAAGACAGCATGCGCCATCCTGACACAGCCTGATCCCGCGAGCTTCCACTGCCTTTCTCCCCTCAATGCACTGAGATCAATCTCAAAACACAATTTAAAAATCAAATTAGGAGGGGTGGTATGACAGTAATTCAAGGTTCTGCCTGGAGTCTCTCTCTGCCGCAAAGGATCAATAAGGCTTTTTACTGCCTTTAATTAAAACGCCACACGCCTCGGGTAATGCTTCATTATGGACGAGCAACTGCATCACATGCTCAGCATGTGCTATCCAAGAGCTAGAGAAAAGCGTGGAAGTCTGGAATAATAAAACAGCAGCTTTCTCTCAGTGACGCAGGAGGAGCTTTACTTTATATCACAGTTCCCGAAGAGGGTGATTCTCATTGGTGTGGGAGGAGCTTTTTTATTGAAGGAGCTTCTTCTCTCTGACGGAGAAAGACCTTTTCACTCAGATGATTAAAAAAAATGCAGGATAAAAAACACACATTATTTTGTGAGCCTACAACTGTTGCTACACGTTTTTAATGGACTTTCAATCACCTTGAATTTTACACTTGAGCACTCTATTTTTTCATGTTTTAAAACCACTTTCTGCTTTTATTTTCACTTTATTTTTTGAAGTCTATATTTTTACTTTGTCGAGCTGAGTGCACTTAATTCCATGAACATCCTCGGAGGTTAAATGCTTGCAGTTATCCCAAGGAACGACTTTAATCACAACTTAATGGTGCTGAGAAAAAGAGCAGTAAAATCCTGCAGTTAAACTCTGAGGGAGTTCAAATGAACACCCTGAGGAGGGTTTAATACCTTAAGAGGTATTTCAGGGCGTAATCTAGTTATGGTGGCAACATCTTCACTCAGGTAGCCGTTATCCAAGGTTTGAATAGTTTTGGGTTAAATGCAGACACTGTTGTCTGATGGACTGATTTCTATCATACAGGTGGTTCTCCGCCTCACTTCTTTTCCCCTGATGTTCTTTTCTAACATAGTAACATAGAATTGCTATTGTGTATAAACTGTGCTTTACAAAAAACCTTGCCTGGCCCGACTCTAATAGAGGGAGAAAGACTTTCTAACTCTGATGAAGGAGGAGTCGTTTTACTTTGACTGAAAAAGGAGACTTTTTATTCTGGAGGAGGAGGAGGAGCTTTTTCGCACTGATGGAGGAGGAGCTTTTCTCACTCCATCAGTGTGAATTAACATTTCAATTTCAACGGAGGACAGGCGTTTCACTTTGACGGTGCAGAAGATGTTTCTATCTCTAACTGATGGAGGAGGGGCTTTTTCCTCACTATGAAGAGGAGCCGTTTCACAGATGAAGGAAGAACCTTTCAGAAGGAGTTTTAATGGATGGGGTTTTTTTTCACACTGATAAAGAAGCAATTATTTGAACAAAGGCCGCAGTGAAGGGCAGCACTATATGGCATCGGTACGGTTGGGGCACTAATGTGAAACTGCGTGTGGAAGCAGCAGAAACATGGATTACTGAAGAAGTTGTGCTTGGCTGAGATGAGTCTGATGCAGGCAGGTATTTGGCAGTGGGCTAGGAGGACCAGCGATCTGGGCAATGTGGTGCAGACAGGGAGGCCCACAATAATGAGGAATTTGTGTGCGTGTGTGTGTGTGTGTGTGTGTGTCTGTGGCAGTCAGAGAGAGAAAGAGAGAGAAAATGTACTGAAAGTGAGGACAGCGCTTCCTCCTGGATGACAGCGTGCTAGAGGCAGAACGGAAGGTGGAGGAGGGGGCACGATGGCAGGAGGGGGATGAGGAGTTTCACAGCGGCTCATTAGAATGCCTGGCGGGACAGAAGCAGAGAGACGTCTTCCTGGTGAGGGTCAGTGACGATGCCTGGCAAAGCCCTGACAGAGAGAAGACACTTCCCGCGCTCGTTTCAACCCGTCACAGGCCACACAGGACAGCAGCTACTCAGCATCTGCATCCCAGGCCGTCTGTGTGGAGCACAGGTAAAGAGGAGGAAGACCTCCTGATACCATAAAGCTAATAAGCAAATTGTAAAATGGCCCTTTATAGTCTCACGTGAACACGGCACAGCACACAGTGTGAACAGTGTGAAATTCTTTCTCTGCATTAACCCCATTCACAGAATGAAGCAGCGGGGAGCCAGGAACCCAGCACCCAGGGAGCAGAGTGTGGGGACGGCACCGTGCTCAAGGGTACTTCAGTGGTGCAACTAGCAGTCCTGGGATTCAAACCCACATGCTTCTGATCATAGAAGCAAGTCCTTAACCACAAGGCCATCAGCTGCTAGTCCTAGTCTGCTGTGGTCCTGATCGCCTCCTTACCAACAGTATCAGTCCACGTTGTTAATGCAGTTTATGAATGGAGGAGTAACTGCTACATTGTAAATGAACATACTGAGAATCTGCATACACAAATGGCGAAAATGTAATGATTCAGTCACAAACGACACCAGTTATTCTTGTTCTCCGACAGAAAGAGGTGTTTTAATATGCATGGAGTGACCCAACACAGTGCTGCACTGATGACTGATGCTAATAGAACGGTCCACTGCTGCGCAGGAAAAATAGTGCAGATATTACCAATGAGGACGGATGACATTTACCATTCGCTCGACGATGTAATACACTCCAACGGCAGTGCGTCTGTAACAGCAGAGAATGAAAAAGACACTTTAAGACACTGAATCATTTTCTCTCAACATCAGAGAGGGGAGCTCTGACATTGAATGACATGTTTTTGCTGGTTTGTGTGGGAGGGCTGCTTTTAAAGAGGGTAGACTTCACCAAGTCAAGTCTCACCGCTCACACTGCCCTCCTTTTTAAAGAACACCAAACCAGGCTGTGTTATCCGCCGTCATGGCTGGGGAATCTCTCCTCTCTGAAAAAAAAAAGGTAAACTGCCAAAACTAATCGTTTAATCATCTAGAAGAGGACGGGTTTGGAATCCAGGCTCTTTCTGGCTCGCTGCACAGACAGCATTCCCTCAGTCTCGATATCTGAACAAACGAATGCAGGTAGCTGGCCCACAAATAACTTCGCGAGAAAGAAAACTTTCTCTGACAAGTATGCAACGTCCACATAAAAAAGAAAAAGATGATCTTTTTGCTTCCGCACTGCTTCGTGGAAAAGGCTTCCTGATGCCATCGAGACTGACACACAGGTCACAGGGCTGTACATTCTCGATCCTCTGAGATCCTCACAGCTCTGTTCTCTCTTTTTCCCCGACATCAATAAAAGGCTCGCTTTTGTAAATGTCAACTCCAATTAGAGCTTATCAATGACTTGACAGTGGTTCTGGCTGTCAGAATGCAAGGAGGTTTGACTTAAACGAGGGCAGGGGGAGTCTGGGGTCAGTCCTACTGCTGTGAAACCAAGGGACTACAGTTGCCTCCACTTTAGTACAAAGTGCTCAGTCTGTGATGCATAATTCAACACTCACCTACCAGGGAGAGCGGGAGAGTATTTTTCATCTGGTGCTCAGACCTTATTGCAGGGGGTGAAAATCTTGCTACTGTCCCAAGATTCTAAAATAAGAGGAGGATGAAACCAGGTCTTGGGAACAGCACGTCAAGAAAGGGCACCCCTTATTAAAATGAGTGCTCAGGGATAAGGGAGTCTGTAGCCGCAACCTATTTAACTAACCACATAAGTCACTAGATGACTAGGCATGCAATTTTGCACTACGCCAAAATGAGTTAATTGCTCACCTGAAAGCAGTTACCTACCGAATGTATTCTCATGATCCACAGTCAATACAATGGATGTTAACTCTTACCATGAACGTAATATATGGACAAAAGTATTGGGATACCTGACCATTATACCAATAGCGACTATTTAATGACACTGCATTCAAATACATAGACTTTAATATGGAGTCGGCCCCTCTCCTTGGTCAGACACTAATGGTGGATGAGAAAGCCTGAATCTTAGTTTCCATTCCAGTTCTTTCCAAAGGTGTTAGATGGGGCTGAGGTCAGCATAACTCTATATGTCTATATGGAGCTCGTTATGTGCACTAGGACTGAGGTATTAATATTGTCCTTCACTGTAAGCAAGAGGTCCAGCCCAAACCCTGAAAAACAGCGGTGTCCCAATACTTTTGTCGATATAGTGTACATTGTAGCAGCTAGCCCTTAACATTCTGCAGCGGTTATCTTTGAGGTATCACCTCAAGATACTGTTAAACCCAACCTTATCTATTGTTTCAGACTGAGAGAAAACAGACACAATCTGAGATTAACAGACAGCGGCCTCAGGTCAGTGCTGAGATGCTCACATGAGCATATGAGCTGATATTGCCCAAACTCAAGTTTGATGCCCCTAGGTTTCCAGATACGGTGTTTAAATAAAGATCTGACCGTTGCCTGACTTTCTACAAGCCACTGACTACCAAATCACTGTGCTCTCACTAATATTTAAGATATTACAAATATTATATATTTATATTATACAAAGTAGTCAGAAGAACATGACATCACCTGCTACAATGATTCTGACAGACAATATCCAGGGATTTAGCAAACGCACCCATAAAAATCCCAGGGTGGGTAACCTGCATTCTGTAGGACCCATCCATTAAAAGTATATATGTGTATATATATATATATATATATATATATATATATATACGCACACACACGGCAGATTGATATCCATGGCATGTTTATAAAAACTATCAATTTCTGTGGCTTTGATCAATTTCTGTGGCTTTGGAAATGCTGTGTGTCATCTGAAAATAGCACTAGAAAGAAACCAGCCTCTTCCGCACATAGTACGAATGCCTTTTTTCCCCCACAATATGGCTCTGTGGATAATCAAAAGGCAAATAAAAGGAGCGACGTCTCTAGACGAAGCAAAGACGTTTTGCGGCTCAGTTGCTGCCTGAAATATCAAGCTGTACAGCTGAGTGACAAAATCTACTGATGGCTCCCAGACTTTCATAAAGTTCACAAAAGTTCATAAAAGTCACCTAACAAAAGAACATAGAGACAGAGACGTATAAAGAAAAGGAAAAAGAGAGAAATTGCCTGCTTTTTTGTTGTTTTTTTTTGTTTTTTTACCAACACAGCTCTACGGGGGGCTGTGCTCATTTCAACCCCACAGTACCTCAAGCCTGGCAGAGCTCCATGGAACGGCAGGTGGAGATGAGGAACGGAACAATGGCAAAATGGTGCAGCAGCGACGAGGACTTTTAAGTGTCTGGCTGGGATGGTCTGCAAATATGGCTGCAGATCCATGTTAATTATAGTGTAGTGGAAGCCAAGAGTTCCACTCCTGGTGTGGGTCGGCTTGGCACAGAGTGGTCAGCAGACTGTGCCGGAGCAAGGAGTGTTTAACAATGTGTGCAGAGCTGCTCTGGGAGCCAGGGCTGGCCTCTGGAAGAGACTGCTGCTTCTTGCATTTCACACAATTAGATCATTAGGAGAGACAGAACACAGAGTATACAGCAGACGGGCTGAGCGGTGAATTGTTCTTATTTCAAAATCGCAATTTGAAGACGTTGAGAAATGCAAAAAATTTAGCTCTACAACAGCAAGCCCAGAGACTTACCTCTAGACTGGTGCTCGAGAAATGCTATCCTTATTAAAGCTTCTTTCATATTAAATCATTCTTCTTATTAGGGTTTATATGTATTAGCGAGTTCAAGCACACATGCAATCATTAAGAAACCTTTGAGTTTATAATCCTGTAACCTGAGTTCATCTCTGCTGTGGTTTTGTTTTGATATGTTCT
>JBBPDB010000128.1:2465832-2476333 GCA_037974465.1 Brachypetersius altus
AAACTCTTGTGCTGTGTGGTCTGTCTACACACACACACACACACACACACACACACACACACACACACACACAAAAACAATAGGCATGGATTTATTACCTCCCAGTGTGGTGAGCTACAGTGTGCAACAAACACCACTGGTTGGGCAGGATCAATGCAGCATCAAAGATAATGACAGCACAGATGATCACAGACACCGCTGACTCTCCCTGACAAGCATTGTGATGTGTGCGTTTATTTGTGTGTGTGTGTGTGTGTGTGTGTGTGTGTGTGATCCAGATCAGAGAACCATGGCCCACCAGGCGGAGTGTATTTAAGGCAGGGCTTGCATGGCATCCACTGCCTGGATGCACTGAGCCTCAGGGCAGGCCTGGAGGGTCTGGACTTAGTTTAGAGGGGCCAGCACTCAGTGTGTTCATAAACCAACCCGTAACACACCGGAGGAGGTGCCACGGAGATCCTCAATGTCAGGTCCTGCTCACATGAGGGCCTCGGGGTAAGCGAGAGGTAGGGGGCTACAATCAGGATCAGCAAATACATTTGAGGGACCTGGAGGCTGTCCCTCTGAAAGCAAGAGGATGGCAGTACGCTTCATTCAGCCTTCAGCGCAGCAGAACATCCTCTAATCTGCCTGTGATCCTTCATGCTGAACCGGGCAAGCCTCAATCCTCATGCAACGCGCTCTGTGTGGCAGGTGTCTGCCTTTCCGTGGGTGGAAATTAAATCCCACTTACGCGCGAACACGGAGGCTGACATTACAAAAGGCCAGTAGCTGTTTGAGATGTTGGCAGGAGCCTTCAACATTTCTCCGCCAGATACTTTGCAGCGCCAGAGTAGCACATGCGGCTGCTCAGTGGAGACGGAGAGCTGTCAAAGAGCTTTCCGCCATGGCTTCGCCGCCGCAATACGTTTTAACTCTACTCCACCGCACCTGCTTTTAATGTTCTTGAATGTTTCAGCCCAAGCTCCTTCCCCTTTACAACACAGGCCATATTAACACCAGCTGGGGCTGCGTCACTCCAGTCGTGATTTATTCAGCGCGGACAATGTTTCTATCAAAGTCTTGCATTCAGCAGGGTCTAAGAGTGTCAGAGCTTCTCAGGGGTGGGGTGCAGGGCACAAGGGCGAACCATTAATCTTCCCTGAGCCTGAAAAACAACTTAACACAAAGATTAAGCTCAATTTATCCGTCTGAGGGAGAAAGAGGGCCACTGTACTCCACCAAACATTAACACATCACTGACCTAATACATTCAATTGAATTGCTGTTACTCCTCAGCAGCACACTATCACTTGGCTTCTTAGGAGAATGCAAAATACATTGGATGAACTTTCAGTAATCTGAGCTGGTAGTCTGAACTTCTTATGTCTTTAAAGGATACAGTGTCATGACAAAGTATTTGCCCATGTTTTTTTTTTCTGTTCACGTTTTTCAAATGACATTTAATGTAAGACAGGAAATATGATTAAACAATATTTTACGGAGGGTAATAAAATCCACCAATTACTGGTCCTGCATGAAAAAGTAACGACCCGGTTAGTTACTTAATTAACCAAATTTAGTTTGGTTCAATTATCTAATGCACACTCAAGTTTGACTATTGCCAGTAAAAGACGACTGATCTGCTGAATCTGCTGAAAAAATGTAAAAGCTCTCAACAACATGCTGCGGGCAAAGAAATTCAAGGTTGTTTGTGGGAACTTGGAAGTTGTCGTCTGGAAAGGATTACGAAGCCATTTCTGCTGCTGCAGGAGCCCCAGCTAATCAAAATGAAAGCCATTATCTCCAAACAAAGAAATCTTGAAACAGTGGTGGGTCTTCCCAGATGTGTCTGACCTACCAAAATTTCTCCAAGAGCACAGGCAAGTCAGTGAAGAACCCTGACATACATCTAAGAAACTGCAGGTCCTGCTTGCTTCAGATGAGGTCAATGTTCATGTTTCTTAAAAAAAAAAAGTCTGAGGGAAAAAAAAGGACTGGGCACAAGTGATGGAGAGGAAAAAAAGTACTGCTGGCCAAGAAAAAACATTCTTGATGACCCCCAAGCCTTTATGTTTTGAAGTGGTCTAAACAAAGTGACTTAAACCCACTTAAGATGCGGTGGCAGGACCTTAAACAGGCAGTTCATGCTCAAAGGCCCTCCAAGGGGCCTGGATTTAAGCACTATTGATATATGCAATATGTTTTCTGCTTTTGGTATTAAACTCACTGATGCATATACCCAGTGTTTCAATGTCGTTCTATGACACAGAAACAGAAGTGTAGCAACCATGCCCAGTATAAACAAAACATTTTCCCATTCAAGGATTGGCCCGGGAGCTTTTCTTCTCCTCACCTAATACTGTTAGGTAAGCAATTTATTCATACATTTCTTTTCAACAGAATACCAATCACATTGTACCTTTAAACCTGTGAAGTAAAGAGTCAAAGGCCAACACTACATCAACTGACAGAAGCTTCAGAACTTAGTAATCCTGAAATTATTTTCTGAATGGACGCACTGGACCACAGGCACAGTGTACCACTAAGTCGGTCACGCTGTTCACCTCAACTAAGAATGCACTAATGTAACAGGTTCCATTCTGGAAGTGCTTGTCCAAAACAGAGCGTCCCGAGCTGCTCCGTTACGCACCTAACTGCACGCCGCCAGCCACCAGGTGCTGGAGGATAAATAATAACTGGGGAGGGTGAACGGTTGCTGTAATTTCTCAAGGTCAGATAACAACCTTTCCCTGCCATTTCAACAGTGCTGCAACAGTTGGCAAGTCCGTGCCTAAGAGCCAAACTTAGCAAGCGAGGCTACATCCAGTCCACTAATTCATGAGTGTGGTGCGTAAAACCCAGTCACAAGGTGTAGGAGGCAGGAGAGGTTTGAGCCTCGACTCTGGATAAGGGAGAAACAATGAAGTGCTATTCTTAGAAGCGGCTGCCTGGCATGGGCTCTGACACATTGGGGAATGAGCACGTTGACTGTGTGGAATGACTGAAGCCCTGGCCAGATAAATGAACAAGGTGTCGGAGTGATCCGGCTTACAGGAAATATGCCAGTTGTCTGGAGAATTCTTATTGGTCTATTAACCTTGATGGCTGAGTATTTACAGTGCAAGAACAAAGCCCAGGCAGCATGTGTTGCTGCAAAAGGTTATGATTAAACAAACCAGTAAGTGCCCTAATAATTAAACGGCCCGAGTCCGAGTAGAATGGTTTCCACAGCAAGGTTGATATTCCTAGTTTTAAGATATTTTGAGCCCTTTGACCTCTCGGGGCAAAACGGTTTCGGGTATGCATTGACTAAAAATGAAGTTGTGCATGGATCTATGAAGGTTTGAGGAGGTGGCTGCAGGAATGTAAACAGAGCCGCTGATGTCAGTGCGGCGTTAACGGGCCAAGCAATGCACAGCGGGCTCTTTATCGAGTGTTTGGTGCGAGGCAAAGCTCAAAGGCTGCTCTCATCAATGCATGCAGTGTAGCTTTCCTTCAACCGCCTCCAATACAGACATGAAAGTGGTCAGGCGGGGTTTCTATAAACATGCACACACATACAAACGCATACCTAAAAATGCAAACAGGTTTGGGTAGAACAGAGGCGTCTCTATGAGCAGAGACACAGAAGAACTCAAAGAGGTTGGAAGGAGACCTCGTTACACCGACTTAATTACGCTCTCCAGAACCTGACTGCTCAATTAAAGCTGATGTACAGTCCTCCTGTGTCTGAGTGATGGGAAATGATGAAGTGCTCCATATGAAAGAGTCTACAGCAAGCACAGCTGTAGCACCAATATGATCTTGACCCCCGGAAAAATAAGCATCTATACTTCTCTCTGTAAAACGATTCTCCAATAGCAACATCTCAACACTACCATCTCTGCAGAGCTACACATTTGCGCCAGTGTTATCAGTCATGTCAGAGCTTCCCCCCCTGGCTAGTAATCGTGTGCTGTGTTGTTTACACTATGTGTTTATGAGTAGTTTAGCATGTGTGGCGAAGGCTGGTGGAATACGCCCACAGGCAACAAATGCAGCGAGACAACAGCAGCATTGTCTCTTTAGCAGCATGAATAATTCTGGTGCTTCCATTAGGCTAATTTCATCATCATACATCATAATGTCCCTGTGTTTAAGGGCCCGCATTACGGGAACATGGGGAGTTTTATTATGTGCGGTTTTCTAATTTTCCCTGCACGAAAACGGATCCTGCGTTATTGCGCCGGCTGATCCTCGGGCTGAAGTGCTCTGCAAGGCCCGAATGGTTTTCAGTCTCACTATTTCCTCTTAATCACAGTGCGATAGAGGCAAGGAGAGCGGGAATCAGCTGCAGGACTTACCAGCAGGAGTCTGCGTGGAGCTTAGAGTGTAGTTTCACACCATCCTCCTCAATCCAGACAGACTAACCAACGCAGCGGATCCCAGCACTTGAACAGGTATGCAGAGACACACACATACTAAGACAGACGTATGGACATTTTCCATAAGAGCAGAGTGTCTAACTGAGGTGCTACAGCATCCTGAGTAACAAATGTATCAAATTGGACGTTTCCAATGGCCCAAGGAACTGTGCCATACTGCAAACAAATCTTTTCCCACTACAAATAAATCATTTTCCATTACAAATAAATCTTTTTCCATTACAAAGCATTGCTTTCTGATCGGTCAAAATGTAATTCCAACCTGGAAAGAGGTCATTCGTTTTTACCATACGCACAATAAAAAAAAGAGAGAGCCAGAAACTAACAACTGGGAAGTCGACTGTCTGTTCAGGCTGAAGTTACGTTTCAGAGGGAGTTTTCTATGATGCTTTAAAACTTTACCAGTTTTAGAGACGCAAAGGTGCACAAGGACACCGCTAACAACTTTTCGTCACACGGCTAAAACATGCTGAGAAAAAATAGAAAACTCAAGACTCTCAAGACAATAAATAATAAAAGGACAAAACACCAAAAGCAGCTCTAACAGGAAACTTTGTGCTGGTTCGACTCCAAACTGTGGAGGAGAACTACACTGCCGGGACGTCAGAAACACTGTTACACTGGAAAATCAAATTGTGCTGTAAGTCCCGTGCCGTCGCAGTACGGTTTAAGTAGAGTACGCCAAAAGTGATCCAGAAACAATGTCGTGTGCAAACAGATCTGAACTCTTTGTTTAATCTCAATACCTCATGTAAAGGCTAGCCGGCGGTACTAACAGTCTAGACAAAAAGAGGCCTGCTCTGAGATTCATTTGGAAAACTGGAAGACAGTGGTTCCTGAATCCTGCACTGAGGCTCTGCTAGCCATGATGAATGCTTCGCTTAGTGAAGCGAAAGACTGATGGGATTGACTGAGCCCTGAGGCAAAACTTACCAGGAGCTTTCTTCCACATCCAGCGCACAGTGACCTACAGAATCACACCCACTGAGACCTGCTGGTGTTCACCTCTTGCCCAAGCCATGGTGACCGCGGACTGTAATTAAGCATTGTTAACATACGCCTACGTAAAAGCAGCAAAAATGATGGAGTAAATAAGCGACTGATGAAGGTCAACAGTATGCAAATTATGGGAAAATGGCGGCCACACTGCCGCAGACCAAGTAAAAGTTAATATATTCCCACTAGAAAATTGTGACATTTTCCGAAGCCAAAAAAAAAAGAAGAAGAAAAAAAGGACTGCCGGCCCCCCCTTGGCCCACTGTGCTTGCTGATACTCAGCACACTGTCAGCATTCATCTTAAGTATGTGCCCGGGTCTAGACTGTTAATGCAGGCTGGAGTTTCAGCAGGGGAAAACCACGGCTGCACGACGAGCTAGAGGGGTGTTGAGGATCTGTCAGAGAGGCAAGGTCAGAAACAAGGATGGCTAGTTGAGAAGACAGTTCACATCAAGCCTCAAACCTCGGACTCTTCAGGCTTACAAATTCCGTGTCTTTCACAAAAACACATTCAGTTGACAAGAAGGGTAACTACTAAAGCTCAACGATTGGGGCAACGATCTGGAAAATGTTCTCGTTTTGTTGTGATGTTACACTGTGGACAAACTGTTGTGACTGGGTTTAAACCGCCACTAATTTTTCCCTAAAGCACATAAAAGCAAGAACTTCATTATGGTACTCTATCAACTGTGATCACTGAATGATGAATTCAATTGAGAGTTGTATGCTCATCTTGTAACGAATGATGTTCTTCGCTTTCCTGCATTTACACAATTTAGTCACTGCCTAATATTGCTATTTTCTCTTTACAGCCAGACCACAGTTTTATTAATTTCGTCGTGCAGACGATTTGTAATTCCATGTGTCACTGAGATTATTGAAATTATAGGTGATTAGCTGTTTATATAGGAGATCAGCCCACTTTTATGCTCTTTTTAGACATAAAACTTAATTTGCTGACCTCCTTTTCTTTGATACTGGATCTTTCACAGCAATAAATCAAGGAAGTTAATGGGACTCATTCTGGCAAAAGGTTATAGTACACCACCATACATCTTTCCATAGGGAAAAGCAGAAGGACCTACAACAGCTAAAAATATGGCCCGATGGAAATTCAGCGCTGACCTCTTCGCTGCTGACGCAAAGTAATATTATTTTATATGGATGCGGGTGGGAGGCAGCGTGGGCGGTCACCCTTGACGAGACAGGCGACAGGACTCCCAGAGACAAATATGGACGAGAACAGCTCAAGTAAACAAGTCATAACGTTCTTATTTTTACTCATTTCATTCCACTGCAGTGATCCCAAAACGATTTCCTCAGACAAAGGAGTGGCACTGATTCGAATACTCCCGACGAGATTATTCCTTGCTTGACCTGCGTACTGCAGCGCGCTGGAGCAGTTCCTCTTGAAAGAGGGGAATAATTACACATGAATAATGAGCAAAGCAAGCTTTTCACCATTTGTTTTCGAGAGCAAAAGGCCTGTTAAACCTGTAATTTGCTTTGTACTAGCTGCCGAGGAACTCATGAAAAACTACGTTCGAACAAACAGCCGTACCCCATGCTGTGTGATCAACAACTCTTCCCGGCTCAGGGTTAAATGACAACATACTCCATGCAACAATAATGCAATCAGAACTCATTATATCAGTGACAAGGGGAAAATTCATCCTCACCCTCTCTGTCATTCTCCCATGCCCCTAGGGAGCCAATGAAGGTTAATTTATTCAAATCTCCCAACCACTCATTTCTATTCCATTAAATAAAACTAATGAATCTTTGGTTAGCGTCTAATCAGCTTTATGCTGTCAGAGCCTCCAGATCTCTCCAGGAACACGGCACCAGGGCACACTGACAGAAAACCCCGTGATAGAACCATTTCTGAAAAGGTTACAGCAATTTCAACAGATAGGCATACATGTGTATTTGTCTATGTGCAGAGAAAGTAAATTAAGGGGGAGAGAGAGAGAGAGGAGAGAGAGAGAGAGAGAGGAGAGAGAGAGAGAGGAGAGAGAGAGAGAGGAGAGAGAGAGAGAGAGAGAGAGAGAGAGAGAGAGAAGCAAAAAGGCACGTAAAAACAAGAGAACACCAAAAATCAAGATAAAGACTTGTGAAGTAAGATAATGTCCTTGCCTCTTTTTCTATTTCAAATCATGGGATGTTGTATAGTGTCGAGGGTCAGAGAGGCCTCAGACACAGACGGCACAACAGAGCACTGATTACAAATTCTAAGGTTCACCAGAGTGAACACTACAAACACAAAGTCTCAGCCAAAGTCATTAAAAAAAAAGATTACGATCTAAATTACCCTATTAAGACAAACCACACTGTTAGAGGGACAGATTCTAAGGATGCATGTCCAATTGTCCCTTGCTATCTAGGACTCAGCCAATCACATCATACCACCAACACTGGGAAAGGGAGGGTTACTGTGTCCCGACTCCACGTTACTTGAAGCCAGTCTTTCTGGGGTGCCACGAACACAATGTTATTGTATGGTGTCATGAATCCAATCCACTGCAGCGCCTCTCACCACACCACCTCAAACCATCAATCGACTGCAGTCCTCGGAATCCCAGCCACACCCTTCAGCCAGGCCCCACTCGCACCACACATCTCCCACCACCACTCTTTTTGCCACGCCCCTCGGTCACAACCAACACACGGCATTCATGAGCGAACACAACCTCGCTCACTCATAAGTCTGTCTCCCTTGTTCTCTGGGTTACCGTTTGCCTTGCTTGGGCTTTCCTTCGTGTTTGACTTCACATTTGCCTTATCCCATTGTATGGGCTTTGCTTTAGTGGTCCTTGCCTGTTACTCTACAAACTTTGCTTGCTGTCTTGTGTGTTCTCTGGTCTACCTTCCCGTGTACCGACTGTTACCATTCAACTACTTTTGTCACCCATATTCCACAATAAAACCTCTCTTCACATCTACATACACAATCTGCAACTGTGCTCCCCTCGGAACCGTGTCATATGGCTTAATACGATTAACTACCAACTCTTGGGACATCGCCAGGGATCAAACTTCTACAACTAGAGAGCCTATTTCATGTAAATGAGCTATTGTACAAGCTGTTGAACCTTTACTCCTTTCTTAACCTTATTGAATTAAATGTTTGCTAATCCAGATGAAGTCCCAATTTCCACAGTCCCATAACTGGGAATCGGCGCAAAAATCCCATACTGGTGCAAGAGATACAAGAGATACTGCCACCATCAATCGCAAAGATGATGTCTGAACAAGATTCATACAGACGTGTGAGTGAGGTGTGTGAAACGTCCGCATTCAGTTCAACACATTTACACTCTTCCAAAATCTATTACCATAATATGACGCATAAATACAGTCATAGATACCACCCACGGGTCCAAACAGTGAGGCACGTCAGCACAGGCGTCACTAATATGACGGGCCGTTCTTCACTGAAGGTGGAGGGCTTGGTGGGCTCTCATCATGACACCTGATTAACCAAGTCCTTTTCTCTGTTAAGGAAGAGTCCGTCAGTGAGATTAGGTGTTATTGTGCAGGGTTGGAAGAAAAGCTTGTGGCTCCTAAAGAGCCTAGTCGTGTTTAAGGGAGGAAGGAGAAAGGCCAACTCAATGGCAGTACTGTAACCACAGTCTGTTTTCTTCTGTGTTGACACATTTTTACAGTTCTGAAAAATCTGACATGGTCTGGGGCGAGCTCTTTTAAAAGAGCTGATTAAAACCAGGAGCCACGCTCGCAGAAATGTGCCAGGGACTAACAATTTACCGTGCAACTGACTTTTTATGAACTCTTTAAACTGCTCTGTGATGGAATTTCAATACAAAACGCCTTTATTTCCATTTACCCAGAAAGCTCTCAAGAAAAAGAACAGGCTGCCAAACAAATGCGGCGAGACTTTAAAACAAAACCAAGCTGTAGCGTGAGTCCGGAGGAACAGGGGATACAAACAGCTGTAAACGGCCGAGAGCCACTGGAATGCCCTAAACTAAACAAGCTGGTGAAAGCTGCCTGCATCAGGTCCCAGAGCTGGTCCCAGAGCTGAATCCGGAGCCAGCCAGTTTAACGTCTCACTCATTTGACCAATAAAAAATATGCATTGCATTGAGCGGATCTGGGGTAAAGTGGTCGGATGTATCATCTGTGTTTATTATTAGGCTTCTCTTTTATTCTGACACGTATAATACCCAATGCTGGCTGAATGTGTTTATCACAAATTCTAATAGGGACAAATATTCATCTAATCCGGCACAGATGATTAGGATAGCAGACAGAGCAATGTGCCACAAATAAACCCTGGCTCGCTACGCACAAGCGATGCCAATCACTGGAGTCTGTGATGGGGCTTACTCCTCTGTGTGGATGCGACGGGACCAGATTGTCTAAAGGGAGCGCAATCTCCTCCACGGTGGAGGAAAAATACTGCCTGATAAATTGATATGACAGCGAAAGGGATTTCATTTTCAAGACAATGATGCACTTAAACATGGTAAACCAAATCCTGCCAAACAGATTAAATCAATAGAAGGGAAGTATGAGCGTGTGAGTGTGAAATGTCCTTCTTTTCTTCTTCTGGTTCGTCAGTATGACTGAATCAGAGGCTGAAATCCGCACGTCTAAATTTAAACCCTGAAGTCATTAGATACACAGAAAATAGACAAAAATGTTTGAAGCACTCTTTGAAATGGAGCACTATTCAAGGCTATTTCTGGCTGTAGATATTAGTCCCTGTGAGGAGAAAATAAGCAGCTTCCTCATCTGCATGAGAGCCTGATATTTTAATGCCACAGACTCCCTCAGAGTGCGGACATCAGTCAAACGTCCCCTCTGATGGTTCTCCAGAAAATCTCCATGTGCTTCTTTAAAGGACGCATCCAGGTGGACCACAGCCCCAAAAGAAATGCAGTCTAATGCATGGTCGAGCACATGCTTCTCTTAGTTTGGAAATAAACTGAAGAAAGTTGGGTCAGTTCTGTAAAAAAAAAAAAAAAAATTTCTTTTTGACGTACATTCCTCTCTAGGGTTTATGTATTGTTGGGTTAGGCGTTGGCTAGTTATTATTTGGACAGATGTATAGATGCTCTGACTGCAGTATCTTGGT
>JBBPDB010000128.1:2530500-2544536 GCA_037974465.1 Brachypetersius altus
ACCGGTAATAAGATTTGATACAGAGAGTGAGGAATAGGGATGCACCGAAATGTTTGTTTTTTTTTGGCCAACACTGAAAACTGAAAATGAGGAAACACTTGGCCGAAAAACAAAACCAAAACACAAAAATAAATTATTATACCAATTTTTTGTAATATTGCCGTTATGGCAAGTCAAGCATTGAGACTGCATTAATTAATCTTCATAGTTCAAAGAATAAATCGGTTACAAAACTATAAAAATATTTATTTAGCATTCAAAAATTCACAATATAAAATTTGAAATAAAATATTTTACGTGGCCCCACTCAAGAATAGCCTAAAAGCAAGATAGCTGAAATAGTATAGTTAAATATCTTCTCTCATAAAACAAGTGAATACAAGTGTATTTTAATATTCTGAACAAAGTGCATTCAGAACAAGTGCTTTTAAAATCTGTTGACATTCTCTGCAGGCCTATAACAAAATAGTATATTAAATCAAAGACTGGCACAGCTCATATGTTAACTGTAATCACTGGAAAACTTTCATGCCTTTTCAAAAACGTCCATCACAGACGGAGTGGGTGTGCTAGAAGGGTCTTACCTCTTTAAATTAATCCCGACGTTGAGAAAGTCTTTATGGATGCACCCCCACTACAAATTTCTGCATTGCACACTTACGAAAGGCTTTCCTATATAGAAATGCGCCCACACAGCACACATGGTGACTCTAATCCAGTCTGGCGCGTGCTGGTTGCGGTTGTGGATTGCGTCATCACAGTTTTGGCTGCGTTAAAAAAAACTTTTAGTGGCCGAAGATTCGGTGCAGCCTTAGTGAGAAACGACACGGAACTCAAACAAATCCCTGTCAAGGATCTACACTTTATTCTTGCTCACAGTTCACTATAATAAAATAATACCTGCCTTTTTATTCATGAAGACAGTCGGGCTGACCCAGATAGTTCTCGGACGCCTGCATCTTAGGAGGGCTGTCATGGCTGAGTTAACGCTAAGCCAATTTCCTTTCAAAACTGAGGGAGGCAAAGCAACCAAAATCTACAAAACAAACAAAGTAAAGTTTGACCAACACACAGCATCTCCAATTAAATCTAACTCTCTTTATGAAGAACTCAAACAAACACCCTTACGAAGTCTTATTAACAGGTAATCATGAATTTGCTTTCTCTTAAAGCGATGCATTTGCATAGAAAGTAATAGATTATATTAGTGCAGCATGTAACGGAGCCTGCTTTTCTCTCTCTCTCTCTCTCTCTCTCTCTCTCTCACTGTAGCATGTCAGGCCAGGCAGAGAGGCCCAGTCTGGGCAGCTTATCTTGCTGAGGAGTGTGGTTCACTGTGCTGTCTCTATTGGCAGGTTGATGGAAGGAGGGCCTGCCTCCCAAGATAAACAACCCCTCTGTGCTCGGGAACGCTTTCCAGTGCTACTGTCTGCTCCCGGATATTGTAGAGGCTGCTTCCACAGTGATTAGCAACCAGTGCTCTGTCTGGAAAGGCCTGGCCACCCTGAATCAGAATAGGAAAGATATGTAGAGGATAGTAACACAACTGCTACACTTGTTGCTGACTACATAATTATCATACATGTCATACATGGATTTAAGACAGTAAAGCAGCAGGTGCAGGTTTCAATAGTTTGACAGAGACGCACATGATCAAGAAACTGTCATAAGTCCACACCTGATTAGGAAGCACTGCACAAGTTCTTGGACATTACAGCATGCAATAGAATTATTAGTTATACTGTTGTATAAAACCCATTAATATATTAATTCCGTTTTGCCACATTCAATATTTTACTAGCATTCACTCGCAACTAAAGATGCTGAGCTTTGTGTTTCGTAATCAGAGATACGAGTAAAGTCTAGTTTGTCTTTACATGTGAGGGATTCGAGGACTCTTAGGGCACTTTTCCACTGGAACAAGAAAAAGTGCCGTACCACAAACAAATGTTTTCCATTACAAATAAAGAGACCCGTACCTGACCAGCACACGTGCTGCTTGACAACTGAAAGCGCGCTGAGCTGAACTTACTGCATCAATGCTTTTCTGATTAGTCAGAACAGGCCACTGATTTTTTTTTTTTAACTGTTCATGCAAAAAACAATAATGGAGATAAAAACGTACAACTGGGGAGTCGGGAGTTTTCAGTGGAAGTTTTCAATAACAATTTTATCTTTAATGCTGAGAGAAACACTAAGGTATGTCAGACCATTGCTAAGGAATTCGCTGGGTCAGGTTTTCATCACAGGGCTAAAGAACGCAGAGAAATCCTTTTACAAACTCAAACAAGACTAAAAATAATAATTGTCATGGCTTTTATTATTTATTGATTGTCATGATTTTAATATCAAAAGAAAGGTTTGCGGTTCAGGTACAGTCTATGGAAAAGTGCCTTAATGTCTGAACTTGATAAATAGTGAATAGTGAGCTTCTTTAAAGGTTGAGACATCACTCAGTATACCCTGCAACAAAGCCACTGGATGTTCAGTGCTGAGCGTGAGCTTGCGTGCCCTCCTCTGCCATGGGCCTGTCTCCAGCTTTCACTAGAGCTACAGCAACTCGCTATAACCTCTGTGTCGCTGTGGGAGAAGGAAGCCGAGTGTGCAGATTGGACCACCTGCCTGCCGCAGTGATTCTGCCATCCTATTTATACCCCCACAATAAATGACTGCTGGCATGCCAATGACCACACTAAGGGAGGAGGGGGCCGTTATGTCCTTAGAAAAGTGGGAAAAAAACAAAAAGTTAAGGGACTCTACACTACAATGACCCATTTACTGTCCTGTAAAATCAAGGAAAAAGAAACAAGACACAATGGGACTTCTTGAAGAACACGTTTACTGTTGTTTTTTTCCTAAATGAAACAACGGCAAAATGGAAACATAATGACAGACTGAACTTTAAGGGCCTTATCTTAAAGAGTGCACAAAGTCGGTCACACACAGTGCAGTGAAAATGAAGTAATTTTATGCTCTTTGTTGATGGGGGGTGGGGGCAGAGAGCACAAAACCGCTCTGTGTAAATGAAGGAGGGTGAGGCAAGGTGCTGGTATTTTTGCATTTAAAATAAAATCATGGCAATAACAAAATGAGTCGGCACTCATTTACACATCTAAACTCTAAAGTGCAATCATTTCATTATTTGGTGATTCCATTAGGAGACAGCAATTGTGCTGCAATTACAGCATATCAGTACAATAACAGAGCCACGTTTATGACACTGTACGGCCATAGATGGATACAATTACAGTTACTACATTTATAGAATTGGCATCGTTAATGATATAGACCAGGAATCATTTGTGACTATATCTCTCTGCCTGATATCACTTAACTGCTTTGTGGACTACACCGAGGTTCTCATATTACCAGGTGAACATTTATGTTGAACGTCTGCATTATTCATTTTTTAGTAAAAGGGCTAGCTGGAAAGATTCTAATTAAAATACCACTCCCTCTTATTTATATTCCACTCCAGGCAACCCTTTTGCTCACGAATGTCCTGCGACAATGTGAACAAAAATTGCAAGTGTCTTCTGGACGCCCTTCTGACATGTGGCAGTGATTGCATAAGTGACTGTGACAAAAATAGGGGCAACGTTTTAAATCAAGTCTGGTCCTAATAAACTAATTTTACATTTTACTTTTAACCTGCTACTATAATACAATCGTTATATATGCCCAGAAGGGGTCATATAAGGGTCATTTTTAAAGCATATCAATCTGATGACACAGTTAAATTCTTACAAGTTAAACAAAAGTATGTTGTAATATTCTCACCTTTCGAAAAAAAGTAAAAAAAATATACCAGAAATGCAAACACCAGACTCAACCCTGTATATAAAGAAAGTGATAATGCAAATATAATTCATCATGTAACTTAAAATGTAATTGGATTACAGAATTAGATGAGGCATGCGGCGCAGCACTCTGGAAATGGGCTGACAATTGTATGAAAATTCACGATGAGGCCAGACCCCCCACTTCCAACATGCCTGTCCAACAGCCAGCCTATGAGCCTTCTAAACAGGTGCTGTAAGTGTGTGGGATCTGCAGTGCAAAGGAGATAAATATTTGGAGCTGGTGCAGGGGCATGCTACTAATACCTTACACTTGGGCACTTGTCAGGTTTTTTTTTTTATTTTTTTTTTTTTTTGCTTGTGGCTTGACCCCCGGCTTAATGCCATCGGAGCCCTGTGACTCCTGTGAGCCGTGATACAGTTTCACAAGGGCGCAGTTGAATTGTGGCTCAGAGAGAGGGCTGAAGTTAATCTCAGTAAACAAACTTATTTGGCCTTTGACAAGTTTATTTGTAATCCTCTTGGAAGCATTTGTCTGCTGAAAATACAATCAAGAGTGCTCTAATTGAAAGAGACCAAAGCATCCAGTGTGAATGTAGAATGCTGATTACTGATTTCAAGCACATACTGGAGACAGGGGACACCAGGGGGCTGGCTCTTTCCTTTTAGCCGCGACATAAAAAAAAGCTTAGCTAGACATAATTCATTATGCAAATGAGATGAAAAATCTGTCAGTGATCTGACCTTTAGGCAAAAAGGGGGAGGGGGTTATGCTGTGCACACCCCAACATTTAAATACTAATGATTGTTGGAAATCACAACATTTTAGCGTTGCAGTTTGAAATGCACTGACATGGTAATTGAGAGTCAACACTGATATATGATCATTAATATGCATACACAACGTTGAAAAAAGTATTGGAACACCCGAGTATTGAAACCAACACAGACTTTAATGACATCGCATTCAAATACATAGACTTTAATAATGGAGTTGATGCCCCTTTGCAGATACAACAGCTTCTACTCTTCTTGGAAGGTTTCCCACAAGACTTTGCCCAAAAAAAAAAAATATATATATATCTTATACACCTTACTTTTGTATTAACTACTGACTTTTTTTTGACAGGTGATGTTTAGGCATGCCTAGCGTGCAGTAGCTTGGTTGAATAGTGGACGTTGATTTAAGTTTAGCTTTACAGGTTTAAGAAAGAGATGTGGTCTACTTAAGCACGGCTGTATGTCACTCAGGATAAGAGTGTCAGTTATATGCCAGAAATGTAAATGTAGAGCATTTATGAGGTCAGGCACCGATGTTGGATGAGAAGGTCTGGCTCGCAATCTCTGTTCCAGTTCATCCCAAAGGTGTTGGACCTATGGGATGAAAAGTTCTTCCACACTGAACTCATCCAGCCATGACTTTATGGAGCTCGCTTTGTGCACTGGGACACAGTCACGCTGGAATAGAAACGGTTCTTCCCCAAACTGTGTCCGCAAAGTTGGAAGCATGACGTTGTCCAAAATGTCTTTGCATTCTGAAGCATTAAGATTGTCCCTGTCTGGAAGTAAGGGCCCGAACCCTGAACAACAGGTGTGTCTCTATACTTTTGTCCACGTAGTGTACCTTTCAATGCAGCATCTGACATACCTGGGCTAGATATGTAATATTACACAATGTTCCTAACATATAAGTGGCCAAGCATAATACTATTGTTGCATTTGTTTGACTGGGTCCTCTTTATCTACTTTTTATGAATGCAGTAATGGAGAAAACTGTAGCTAACCTAGGGCTGGGCGATTAATCGAAAAGTAATCAAAATCGACATTCAGAACCTATAATCGATCAAATCGGTCGATTATTTAGATTACTTTCCCTTTAAAAATATAGAGAGTAGATAGTGTGTGTGTTTCCTTCAATTAATTTAAAATTCAAAATCAAAAAATTCAAAAATTGTAATATGTGAGCATATTTACTGTACAAAACTCGTCAGTGAACTATGAGGGCAAAAAAATAAATAAAATAATCGGAATCAAGTTAAAAATGTTCAATTAATCGAGATTTTGATTTTAGGCCAAATCGCCCAGCCCTAAGCTAACCCGGCTCTTTTGGTGAACAACAATACATTACTGCTTTACGATCTGAAACACTGGTCAACTCTAAACATCTGCAGTCACTGATTATGAGCTGAATAGAGCAGTAGACTACAAAATCCACTAGTCCGTGTTGTGTGCAGCAGTTGCACAGTCCCTGAGGTAAATGACAAGTAAAGACAGCGAAAAGTGAAAACCCCGAATTCTAATACCATTCCAAAACCATAGCTGCCCTGATTGCGGTGTTTGTGGCTTCTGTTTAAGAAATGTTTCATTTTTCTGTGCCAAACCAACATTGTATAGATATAAGGCTCTGAAAATATTGACTCTTAAACCCCAAAAACATATTTAACCTGAGAATTTGTGCATCAGGAAACCTCTCCAGGTAAAATAAATAATAAGGAATGATTAGTGATTAACAGGGTGAGGACTGTTCAGTTGCATACGTGAACAAGTTAAGAATAAAATCACTGTCGGGCGCAACCTTAATAAATGGCTCCGTCAGGAAACGGATTCGTCTGCTTTGTTGGAGCATCGTTATACGCAATCAAACATTTCCTTGACAGAATTTAATTCACGCAATGTTATTAGCCGCCTATGGACAAATTACAGATCATTTACATTTCACACGCAAGTCCATGGGTTTATTTTAGCACAGAGTCAATTTCCTTGAAACGTAAATTTAAAAAGCCATTCCCACTCCGGTCATGTCATCTACCACCACGTTCCAAACAAAGTAAAGAATAATGAGGGTGGCTATTTGCGGAACGTCGTCCTCATTTGTTCAGTGAATAAAAGGATTTACGGGTTTATCTGCTGAGATCTCAATCACTGGGCTTTTCTTTCAGAACAAAAGTTTCTCATTATATGCATGAGGCACATCAGAGGAATCAAATCAAGGTGCATTGGTTTTATTTGCCTTAACGCGTGCTCCACTTAGACAAACAAGGGCCTATAAACATCCGTTCAATGAATCAATTATTCTGAGGGATAACTAACCAGGCCAGGATTTAAAAGCCATTATCCTTAATAACTTAAGTAAACAAAAAAAAAAAAGTGTAAGCCTTTCAGGAATTCCACTGAGAGAAAAGAACAGAGCCGATACTGACAGTGAATTTCACATCATACCCAACAAATTCCGACTAGGCCGCTAGCGTCATCGCTGAGGCTCCCTAGAGTTCCCTAGAATAAGGTACTGTCCCACACACTGCTCCCCAGGTGCCCCCTCATTGGTGACGGCCCACTGCTTCACTTGGTGAATGGGTTAAATGCAGAGAAAGAAGTTTACCTGTGACTTTACTTAATGTCACTGCACTACATTTGACTTTTAGTGACGCTCTTGAGTCTCAGCCATGAAACGGATATTCTGGCTTCCTTCCTTAAATCTCAGCAGTTTTGGAAAGAGCAGTGGGGCTCTGTAGCCTTAAATGGGATAATGCTTGAAGGTCAGAGAAAAAAAATCTCATTTTAAATTCAACCATTCTGGGGCACACCAACATCTGCGGCAAACTAGACCAAGCATCAGAAACTCTGTAAAAAAAAAGAAAAGTGACACTCTTCAAAAAGTGTGACACTCTTCAAAAGGTGGTCACAGTTTTGTTTGATTTTTTTTTTTAACTTTAAGCAGATAAAACATCTGTCCATTCTGGTTTTTGATTAGGTTTACTTTTCCCCTCACAAAACTAAATTCACTTAATTGGTTTGGTCTGAATGCAGATTGCTAGCGAAGGGCAAAAGCCGCTTAAATCACCTTCCCTGGTAGTTAGTCCTCCTAAGCCCAACAAACACACTAGACACTAGAAGTGCACAATCATAACCAGGCAAAAACAATCTGCGCTCAATGTATAACAGCCACTCAGTCCATGTGTTATTTTAAATGATCCATGCTGTAATTAAACAGTAATCTCCAACTTTTGATGGAGCACTTTATTTGATTCCAATTATAACTTTTTTTAGTGATCGTACAGTTTTGCCCATCAAAGAAGAAATACTCAAACACATTGTGATGCTGGCAGAAAGAGGTTCCATGTGTTATGTGGTCATAGCACACACAGTTTGAGGTAAAAAAAAAAAAAAAAAAAACTTTTTTGAATGATTCACAGGTAGAGGCCAATTGTATGTTACTGTGATCTTGATATGGCCATATCAATACCCAGGACAAACAAATGTTCAATACTTTTGCAGGGAACGCTAATATATGCCCACAGCCATTGTAATAAGGAGTTTTGTTTTAAATAAGGTGTAGCCGACACCACAGACAGGTAGTAACTAATTCCATTGACTCAGCTAAATTCACTCAAACACTCATCCATTTTTTTTTTTAAATCTTAGGCATTTCGCAGATTGATAAGACTTTTATGTTCCACCTCTGACTTTTGAGGTTTGTAATATTTAAGTAACGTTTTGACTTTCGGTTCTTCTATTTAAGAAATGTATTACGAATGTGATGTTTACTGTTTTATCAAAGTAAAATTTAAAACACACATAGGTTTTACTTTTAGCGTTATTCTCTTCATAGCTGAATTTTGGAGCACCATTCCAACTCTGACAGTGTGTCTCTTCACAACTTTCTGATCAGATGATCAAGGGTCAACTATCGATAATTTAAAGTTAGGAATTTTGTGGGCAAGTCATCTTGTGAATGAATATGGAGGGAGAGGAAGAATTGTGACGTCACATCACTCTGCCAGCAAGAGGCAGCATGAGGAGCCGGCAGCCGCAGTGCAAGCTAAAGAGACGGCAGGTTCATAAACTCCTTTTAAGACACCAAAGCACAGGTCGGTTATAAAATGAAAGACATGCTGCCACAGATGTTGAGGTTTATAGAAAGCCAGCAGCTGTTCATATTTAACCTTAAAGACACACATTCGATCCAGTGGTGCCATTTTTAAATGAGCTGGTCTCTGCTCAGTCGCATCTTTTCCACCCATTTTCAGCCGTCCTTTACTTTATATATGCTTTTACTCGTGTATTGAGCTAAGCAGCACCCTTTGGTTCTTTGGACAAATTGCTGCAGTGGGGACTAACATGTCGACTTTTTCTGAACACAATAAACAGCACAAATTTCACCTGCGTGAGTAGTGAAGTGGTAAAACTGCGTTTTCTCACAGAAATGCATTCAAGTTACACTGGTTGGTTGTACTATAATTGATTTTCAAAGCTCCACAGCCTTTTCAGTTTAATTCAATTTGTCCAGCACTTTTTTTTTTTTTACTGTAGACAGAAAGCACTCGTTCAGGAATCCATGTCCTGACCACTAATGAGAAAGTCTAAGGACTGACCAAGGCATTCAAAAAACTGCTTGAAAAAAGTCAGTGATATTCATCACTGAAACTGCATGACTGGAATATTTAAAAAATCTCCAAACATTTTAATATCCATCACTTAAGTCAGCCAGGCCTCACTGCATTTTTGGATGGATTTCTAAAAGGAAAGTGTCTGCAGACCGCAGCCTTGCTCTGTAAGCAACTTTTTTCTTTCAAGCAGCCCTCAGGACCCTGCGGCGATCAATATTTCAAAACCTGATTAATTCTAAACATAATCACTGATTTCCACAAGATTCACCACAACCCCAAATGGCATCTAGCTGTTTTGGAGAGATCCATCACAAACCTCTGACTGGTGTTTGGTGTTTGTTACTCCATTTTCGACACCTGCATTTCCTCCCGAACTCGCTCACCTTTCCACCGGAGTACACAAAGCAACAGAAAGAGTCCATGTGCTTAAACAGAAAGTATTTCAGAACTAAGCAAGCTTGCCAACTCCAGTCGCCTTTCTGAAGAAAGTTAACATTTGCAAATGTGTGAAGAGTATTCACAGTGATAAATGATGCAGACATTTCAAAACTGGGTCTATGAGGACAGACATTTCCTTGCAATGAAATCTGGAGCACATCTTTGTGAGGCAAGTTAGTCATACCAGCACCAAACTGCTAATGTGTCCTTGCTATGCTTGCAGTACGTGACCTCTCTCTGCTCATTTGTGATGCACTTGCAGAAGGGAATAATCGCAATTACGGGAAATTACAGTAATGAATTTGTCACCACTATTTGAACATCGCATTTCAGTTGTTATTCATTCTTATTTACATCCTCTACAAGGTAATACAAGGCCTGATTCTTGTCCCTGTGCGCAGACAAACCTGGACTAAATGTCCTTGGCTCCTTTGAAATCAATAAGAGGAGGTACCACTGGCATAATAACAGGATGCACTTCCTTGATCCCAAAGTAATAAAACACAAACATGCTTTCTGGACTTAGCAGCACAGAACCTATGGAAAGTGCCAAATGTCTTTTCCAGGGATGGATCGTTTTAGAAATTCCCCGTTCATTCCTTCCAACGAACTTTGGAGAGCCAACATGTAGAGCAGTGGTCGTCAAATCCGTCCTCAGGGCCCCCAGATGGTCCGCATTTTTGTTCCATGCATTTCTGTCCTCTTGCTGTGAAAGTTAGGTTGTCTGGGAGGCCTGGAGGACTGGTTTGAAATCAATGGTGTAGACAAACCTGCAAAGTTTCAATCCCAAGTCCATTTCAAGCCCTGATTCTGACTTCCGCCCCAGTTTAGACTCCTTGTCTGAAATGAAGCGAAAGCACCAAGAGGAAAGATTGCAGCATAAACATTGCTCAATGAAGTGCAATACTAATTTCCTAATGTCGAGATAGACAAGCATGGGTTAGCTGTGAATCTCAACAGCTTAAAAATTACAGTAAATCTAGGCCTTCATAGACCTGCCCTACATCCGTCTTCCCACAGACAAAGCTTTCTGAGAAAAGCTCGTGTTTTCAGATGTAAACTCTATATAATCAGAAGGTCGGTGTTCGTTGTGTTATTTCTGTGCATTTATTATTCATTATCATTTATGAATAAAATGTATTATTCATTATCCATCATTATTCATTGTTATCCAATAATAAATCCATCTCTATAAGCAAACACTAGGCAAAAGAGATCTGCCAAAAACACATAATACTAATAAATAAAAATGTTAAAAAAAAAAAAAGGAACGAAGGAAGCAGAGCAGCTGTTATGCCACCAGAGGCTGAACATATTCCACGATACCATGCATCTCAGGGTAGAGCTAGAAGTTTATCCTCAAGCTGTGTAAAGAATCCAAGTGCTTTGATGGGAGCTTATTGATACAATCAAGGCTGAACTATTCTTGGGCCCATCCCCTCTGCACCCGCTACCTGTTCTTTAATCCAGATCAAGCGGCACCCATGCCTGTCAGAGAAAATAAGCTTTTTTGTCTTCATTATTCCTTCATACCCCCGCCCTCGGAATCCGCCGGCAATACAATATCCTCTTTCCTCCACTGAGTAACCCACACACCGATTTAATGTCAGTGAGATATATGTGATGTGTGGGAAGTTGGTCCTTTGATTACAGATACTGTTAAATTGGTCTTTATTTGCAAATATCAGTAAACAAAAGGCAACTTATGTTCAATACAAAAAAAGCAGCTTATGAATACAGTGCACTAAATATTTAATTGTGTTTAACATTACATGCTTCTTAAAGAGTTCAAGACCCTTGTTTCAGATGAATCCACCCTTAGTTTCCTCTTATCAAAAATACTTAGGAATGGGAGGGCCACTTTGGGGCGAGTGCTGTGGCACAAGAAAGGGACACTTTTTGTGCAATGATAATTTGACAAAATGATGAAGTGACTGAAGCTCTGCTATTGCCGTATTCCAAATTTAACCTGCTAAACTGATTACAGTAACTGTGAACTCTCAAGACACACAAAGGGACAGAGAACAAGAAATGTACTCAAATAAAATGAGAGACAGATGAATTTAATGGTACAGATTACCTGGGCAGCAAGACATCTTAACTCATAATGAGTGAAAACAAGCAATTTAGGAAAGGGATGACTAAATACTGTCGTTACAGAACCTTTTCGGGTTCTCCTTTACGACAGGTAAGGAGAAATTCGCTTTTTGCAACCATGGTAAACAGACAGGAAAAAGTGGAAAAAAAACCCCAGACTTCCTTGTTTTTTCTTACGTAATTTGCTGTAGCAGTTTCTCACACAAACATAATGGAGCTGTACCCAAAAAAAGAGTCTGAATCAAACACTGTTCAAATGTTAATTCCCCAGGGCATACAGGTCATATGTGAACACTAGGGACGAACTAAGATGATTTGTTTATGCTAAAACCAAAAATTAGGAAACACCTAAAGAAATGAATACCAATTTTTTGTAATATTGCCGTTATGGCAAGTCAAGCATTGCAACTGCATAAATTAATATTCATGGTTAAAAGAATAAATCTGTACAAAACTATGAAAATATTTATTTAGCATTCAAACAATGTACAATATAAAATAAAATTTGAAATAAAATATTTTACTTGGCCCCACTCATGAATAGCCTAAAAGCTAGATTGCTGAAATATTATACAAATATCTTCTCTCATAAAACAAGTGAATTCAAGTGCATTTTAATATTCTGAGGGAAGTGCATGAACAAAGTGCATTCAGAACAAGTGCTTTAAAAACTGCTGAACTGTTAAACACTCTCTGTAGGCCTTTAACAAAATAGTGTATTAAACAGAGACGGGCACAGCCCATATATTAACCGGAATCACTGGAAAACTTTCCCGCCTTTTCAAAAACACAGATGGAGTGGGTGTGCTCGAAGGGTCTCGCCCCATCTGTACTTGATAGAGATGTTTTGATTTTATAGGATAAATTAATCCCGATGTTGACAAAGTCTTTGTGGAGGCCTCTTCTCTAGAAATTTCGGCATTGCTCGCTTTACAAAAGACTTTTTTTTGTGGTTGTTGATTGCGTCATCACTGTTTCGGTCATTTTTAAAATTAAACAAAAAAAAAACAAATCAGTGGCTGAATATTTGGCGCATCCCTATTGAATATGTATTACTCTGACTATTCAGTCTATATCTGTTTAGCCCACTCACAATGAAGTCGTAAGTAGTGTTGTTTAAATAAAACAGAATAGGGTAGGCCATCAGAAGTGCAGTTATAAAAACAGCTTAAAAGAAAGATTTGGACAATTGTCATGAAAATATAAAACCATAAAATCCATTAAAATACAAATCCACAGCAGCTGAGCAAAACAATTTCACTCGTTCAAACATAATGCTACTTCTAAAATCCACAATAAAGTCAAAGTGAACTTTACAGAGACAGAGACAAAATACTATACTAAACTAATCTTGGTGCCCTATGAAGATTCTGAATGGATTTTTGTCTCCCTCAAAGACAGTCTACATTTCTGAGCATGATTAATATTAATGCTACTTCTGAGACCATTAAATACAGTAAATGCTGTAGCAATACAACGTATTCTAAAAAGCTCAATTGAATTGCTTCTGAGCACCACCAAAGGCAAACTCAGCACCATATGGTGTTTAAATAATATAAAATCTGATTAATCATTTCAGCTTATTTGATTTTCTGAATGAGACACACATCATGCTCTCAACTGAGGATGTGAACTTTAATCAGAAACTTCGTTCAGGAATAGAAACGGCACCAGTCTGATACCAGATATCGCTATTGGGCTGATCTCAGCAGAAAACGCTGCATCAGATGTGCTTCTTCTTCTTCTGTTTTTGAGCAGTTTGAGCATGACTACCTACTTTTAGATGCTCATCTTAAGTGACGTGCTATAAATAAAAATAGCACACTTTAAAGCAAGTTTCTGTTCTACCGCTTTTCCAGTGGCAGAAGGAACAGAGCTGTACAGCGAACAAACGATTTTCCACTACAATTAAAATAACCGGTTCCCGAGCTGTACCTGTGCTGCTCGACAGCCCTGATCGAGGACAGGGCTGAAACCGGGCTGCAGCCGAGCTGGTTACTTCACTGCTTTCTGATTGGTCCAAATATCATCACAACAGGGAAAGAGGCCACTACTTTCACTGTGCATGAAGAAAAAAAAACAAAACAGTGGAGCTATAAAAAAAATAACTGGGAAGTACAAGCACTTTTGTCTGCTTCTGCTGAATATACATTTCAGTATTTTCTATCACACGAGTAAATTTATATTTAGCGCTGTGATAAACGTGAACGTGTCCAAACGCTAACATGTCTTCAAACGTTGGACATGATGTATCATGCTTCCCTGAGGTTTATTACCAACTGTAGATCTATGACCCATCACTGTGACTTGTATT
>JBBPDB010000128.1:2556994-2581420 GCA_037974465.1 Brachypetersius altus
GGTACTCTTTTATGGCTTGGAACACAATAAAGTGGTATAAAACATATAACCCTTCCACTAAAGTGTATGTGCTAGATTATGAACGTACTAAATGCTGTGGGTCACCATAATAGTCTCCTAAGGCAACTGCAGACGATCAATACCCAATACATTCCATGTAATGTGGAATAGATCTAAAAGGTCAGTATTCAGTAGCGTCCTAATAGCTGGCTTGGAAAAGTATTCCGAGAAATTCTAATAATCTAAACTGGATAGGTAGATGTACTTCATCCATTTATAGATACATTGATTCCCGGGGGGCAGGGCTCAGTCTGTCAACAGTGCTTTAAACCAGCCCTTAATACCACCCTTTTCAGAGGCTGCTGGGAGCTCACTCTGGTTCCAGGTGCCATGTGGCCTGAACCTCAGCGTGCTGTTTGGTTAGAGTAGACACAACAGGATATCTCAGAACCCTTGTGGTGAAGAACCCTTGCGGTGAAGAACCCTTTACAAGCTTCGTTAGGTCCTGAGCTGGGTCGTCTATTGACAAAAGCTTGCTGCGGAGAAGACGAATGTTCTCGTAGATGGAGAGAAGTGCTAATTATGCTGTTCAAGCCTGACAGACACTGGCGTGGGTCATTAAACAGAACATTTTTTATGCTTGATTTCTCCATTTAAAGTACAAAACGAGCTAGCTATTGTTTCTCCCTGCTAATTTTATGGCACTATGCAATCAGAGCAGAGGGAGGGTTTCTCATAAATCTACCTAATTACCATCACATTTGTTTCGTGCCAGTAAAAAAGAGCCAATTCAGCCAAAGCACAGGATCCATATGGGCTATATGCTTCAATAAGACCGCACTGCTTAGTTTGTAGATTAGTTCAATTTTATTGTATTATTAAAAGAATGGCACAAGGAATGCATACACATCTACAAGTAAGACGGACACAATAGGGAACATAAATTAAAAACTTCATGTTTGACAGTTTAGAATACACAGCAATCGCAAATGCTATTATGAAGCTGAACATGAACAGAATTGCTTCTGTTGCTAAATGAATGTGTTGGATTATAATAGCGAGTCTGTATTTGCTGACTCTGGTGTAACATTATATGGACATTGAAACTATGAGTACTGTACTAACAGAGACCATTTTCTATACTGCGAGGCTGTTCCTGTCGTCGATAAACATCTAAAAGGAAAGGGTGTTGCTAACAAACAAATCAATCGGCAAGGTGAGAGAGGAACCTATATAAACTGAGATACATACATGGACAGTACATACACAGGACAACAGAAGAACAACTGGATGTTGCATTTTATAGTTGTGTATATCAACGATTGGGGAACAACCTGAGAAAAGTTTAAAGGTGACAAACCTGAACATTTGAAGTGATCATTGGATATCCATCATTGGTTCATATCTCTTGACAATACCTTTAATTATGTATTTATGTCTACAGTAAAGACAGTAAATTATATCTGGTGAAATAGCAGCACCATGGCTGTATACTCTTTTAACTCAAATACAAGCTCGAATGGTACTTTCAACAACTGCATTGAGGAATGCTTGACAAGATATGTGATTAAAACATAGAATACAGAATTCAGAACAACAAAGGTATAACATGGCCATATTTATATAAATGGAACTGTATCTTACTCAGAAACCATATCAGTTCCAATGGGCTGCAGTGATCACAATGCAGCAGCAAATGCTTTAGAGTACAGTAAAAAATATACCGCCTGAAAACAAAAATCCACAACCAACCCAGATTGTACAGGGAGGGACCTTCATCCCTAAACCTAAACATCACTTACCATCATTTTCTAGCTTTCAGGCCCAAGGAGAAAATGTAGGGCTGTATGGTTTGCCGATGGGGATCATATAAACAATAAACAGTGAACAATAAACATCTTCAGCTTCTCTTCTCTCCTTGGATTAATGCCCACCATATGCCCAAAGATGCCCAGTGTCACGGTCTTTTCTGTTTTTGACCCTGTTTTCTGTTCTGTGTGTTCTGGGGACCTTTATTTTGACGTTCTGGTTTTTGTCACATGTCTGTGTCACGTGTTTTCTGTTTATGTGTTACGTGTCTCCTTAGTTTAGCTGTCCCGTGTCTCCCCATGATTAAGTTGTGTATATATGCCTGTGTTTGTCTTTCTTTCCTCATGTGTCCATCGCCTCATTTTTCCAGCCTGTATCCCGTGTCTGTAACCTGTTTATGCTCCTGGTGGCCCGCGTGCCCGTTTGTTTTTTGCCTTGTTTTCATTTAATAAAGACACAAGCATGGAATCCTGGCTGTCTGTCCGTTCCTGTGATCCCCGAGGTAAATCAGACTCGTGGGCTCGCGCCCGCGACTCTAACACCCAGATGCTAATTCTAAATAATGTTTTCAGCTGCTTTAAGGTACACACATGTCTGCTCAGCTGTTCAACCTCCATTGTAACCAATAGAATTGGAGGCTTTGGAGCATGTCACTTTACCCAAAGCCAAGCATCAGCTAGAGGGGTATAAAGCCCCCAGAACTGATCTGCGGAGTCGAGGAACTGTGGTCCCTGAAGTGGTTGAGCTCCAGCACAGGGGTGACAGACTCTATTAATGCACCTGAGTTCAGAAGGAAAGCAGGGCTCTACGAACTTTTGGACACACAGTGTACCTGATCCCCTGCGGGAGATCGACAAGATGAACAGAAAGAGTCTTGACCTCACATTCTCTGGAGATATATCTCTGACTGACATTTGCTTGTTCCTTTGTGTCCAACTCGGTGAATAAGGGCTGTTGAGAATCAACCAGCACCAGCCATTGTTGGCCAAACAAAGAGTGACACGTCTGTGAGTTATATACCACAAAATATACCTCCTTTGCAAAAGGAGGAAAGTTTTTGAGTGAATCCTTGGCAAACTACAACCTTGTCTCATGAAATTGATATCAGAGCGAGAGAGACAGAGAAAGAGTGAGAGACAGATCGAGTTCTAATCTAACCTTTTTCCTTTCCAGTCCTTCTCCATGTTCATTTCATCCCTTTTCTAATCCCTTTCACTAACCTTAGGTCTCAGACTGTGTTCTAACCCTTAGAATCCGAGTTATTACTTTTATTTACTTTTATACTTATGTTATTGTATATTTAAGTTTATAATATAGACTACAGAATATAGAGACCAGGTACAGATGGCCCATATACTTTTCATGTTTATTGTATTGTGACTCGTCAACCCTGTCTGGCCGTGGATGAATGTTTATTTAAAAATATTCTGTCTTAATCAAATATGGAGTGTCAGTGCCAAAGCGGTGCTGGTACCAAATAAATGGCCCTCGAGTGAGCCTTTGCCAGCGCGAGGCAACACCAGAATGGCTGCTTGTTAAAGCTTGATGGATGAGAGGCTGTGAAACCAGAATCTGGGAGTTCTTTTAGTTCAACAGTGTCTCTGGGCAAAAGAGATAATAAATCTCAACTTGTGTTAAAGCTTGGTGCTTTAACAGAGGTGAGATGATCTAATAGACCTGAGGCGCTCTTGCGCTGAAACTGTCCTGTAATAATGTTTAAGACCAACCGCAGGAAACTGTAAGAGTTGCTGGTATTTTATTTTATTATTATCATTTTTTGGCTTTTTTTCTACTCAAATGTACAAACCTCATGGACACCAGACAGAGACCTTGTCTTCACACATCAACTCATTTTTCCCTGTTTTCCTCTTTTAAAAAAAACTGCTCTTTCCATTGTGAGGGTATGTAACAAATAACAGCAATAAAATGGTAGATATATTATATATTATAATATAATAGTTACTAGGTACTAATGCATCTTGCAGCTTGAACTTTAAAGGTCTTCCCTGAAAAAAAGTCCCTGAAAAAAATTTATTATTATTATAACTTTGGCCAGGAGAGTGTATTCAGCCATAGTACACTTAATACATGCATGACTTCTGATTAAAATAGGCATAAAGATTTATTTTCAACATTCAAAAACACCTGTTAAAGACACACACACACACACACACACACACACACATATATATATATATATATATATATATATAGTCCTAATATTGGGTTAAATTGACATGGGGTCCTTCACAGGTGCTACTCTGTGATTTTGTTTTCGTCTGGATTGGCCATGATTGTGTTTTTCTCCTTCCTCCTCTGACAAAATTACAGACCTACTGTCTTACTATATTCTATTGAATTCGGGCGGGCTCATTTCAGTCATGTCCAGAAATATATCACCATTATTTTCCAGGCAGGAGTCTCACGTTGTAAAAAAAAAAAAAATTGATCTCAACTTTTTTATTCTGAGAAACAATAGATACTTTGGATGTGTCTCTCGGTCTGGGTGGTAGAATTTCATTTCAAATATAGCAGCAAAAATAACAGCAGCCGTAAAAGTGAGATCTCACAGTCTGATTGAAGTGGTGAGAATAACAGCTACTATTCATATTCAATTCATATTCACATCTCATCAAGTTTTTGCTTTATATGGTCACATGACACACAATCATCTGAATCTGTGTAAGAGAGAACCACAAGTGCTCAACCTCAGCAATGTTATTGCCATGAGGAGACAGATGACCCCATATAAACTATTTCAAACTGCATATTCCTTATAACTACAAGAGCAAAAAGGAAGGAAGCGCATTGTTAAGCGCACATTTATTTGGTAGCCAAGGGCACTAGGCCAGACTCTGCTTATTCACAATACAAGATCCTCCAGGAGCTCTGAGACTAAACAAGTTTCCTTTAACAAGAGAACATTGGCATTGAAAAAAATGCTTGTAATTAATGTGGGTTTTGGCAAATGGTAAAAATGAACAAATGCCTGCACTCCTCAATTTAGAAGAAAACACTCATGATAGATGATTGTAATTTTCTACAAAATATGGAATTAAAATTTATTCTGTGCAGTTTTGGCAGAATAGCTTTGTGATTTGTCTTGCTGTCATGAGGTCATCCATTGTACTCACTTGTACTCAGATCTGAAGCTTTTTTTGAATGCTCGGTCAGGTGTGGTACTTGCTGCTGGGCATTTAGACATGCTCTAGTGATTATTGCTATAGCTGCACTACAGCAGGCTATCCCCAGCACCCTGCTCGGTTAATGATAAATCACTTGGATAAAACAAGATTAGGCCAGACCTGGTGCCTAATCACTGAACGAGTGAAGATATATACTGTATATATTGCACTTACTTGAGGTAAACTTACTTTGGAGAGTTTTAAATGAGAACAAAAATTGATCTCCAGGTGTGCCTGGCTTGTCAAATCTAGGCAAGTCAAGTTTATTTATATAGTTCACTACCAAATACATTCAATAGGAGGAATAGGAGAGAAATAAAATAGAAGAAATACACTGAAAGTGCAACAGAAGTGCAAATATCTTGAAGAAGGCTGAGGGGCCGTCAGAGTGCAGGCCGTAAGGCCCACACTCTGAGCTCCCTCTGAGTAAGGAACAGGCTGGCAGACTGGGATCCATACTCGCGATAACTTTATTTAAAGAAAAACAAGACCAAAATAAACAGGCGCATTGGCCGCTCAGATCAAGAAACTGTGGTTACAAACACGGGTAGAAACAGGCAGGGAATGAGGTGATGGACACACCAGGAATACATGGAAGACACAGACTATATATACACATGAGACTGAGCCGAGGAAACATGAGGCAGCTGGGGAGCACAAACAGGGAACAGGTGGGGAAATCAAGCACAAGTGACACAGACCGAACCAAGGCACACACATGGGAACAGACACGTGATATACATATGAGGAGAACTCAATGGGAATAGAACAGGGAGAAACTCAACAGAAAAGCAGAGGCGTTAACCCGCCACTGACCAGACCGTGACAGTACCCCGCTCTCTCAGCCGCAACTCCGGGGCGGCAAGGTTCCAAACACGGGCCAACAAAAAACAAAAACAAACCCCACAAGAGTCCGTAAAGGGGCGGCAAGAGACCAAACATGGGCCAACAAAAAACAAAAACAAACCCCACAAGAGTCCGTAAAGGGGCGGCAAGGGTCCAAAAATGAAAAGCTCACAAGAGCGGGGTCTACTGGGCTGACATAGCAGGAGGGGATTGGACTGACAGTGACTGGACAGACGGGGACTGGACAGGTTTGAGCAGTAAACAGACAGGGGCTGGAATGACAGGAACTAGACTGACAGGGGCTGAACAGACAGGGGCTGGACAGGCAGGGACGGGACAGGCAGGGACTGGACAGGCGGGACAGAACAGACAAGACCGGGACCAACAAAGATCGGAGTCAGACCAACAGAGAGTGAGCAGACGGGGGCAGCCATGACAGGGGCTGAACGGACAGGAGCTGGACGGTCAGCGGCTGAGCAGTCAGGGGCTGAGCAGTCAGGGGCTGAGCAGTCAGTCCCAGTCGCACTCTCGCTCTCAGCCGCGGTCACACTTACTAAGTGTCCTAAATATTTTAGGCAGTGACTGAGATAATATACCAGTGACTGAGGTAAATATGCAGTAACTGGGGTAAATAAGTGTGTAGTGTATTTTTATATTTAGATTTTATTTAGACTATTTAATATTGTTTTGTGTCTTTGTCTTTTCAGTATTACATAAGCAATGTCCTCTGTGACCAAGTTTTCTGATTCAGATTTCTGATGATAAATACTGAATACTTGCTCTGTTGACTGTATCAACCTTCAGGTCATGTGGCCTGACGTCAGTCAGGTATTTGAAGAGGAACAACAGGAATTTCAGGCTGGTGCTCCACCCAAACCACCCCAGAATGTTCCTCCACACCGTTGATCTGGAGAACACTTACAACGATCCCTCCTGGAGAACCCGTTAAGAGAGCAGAGATTTACGGGGACGCACCCAGAAATAGGAACCCGAGGCGCTGAGCTGAAGGTAGGAGACTAAGGCTGGACTGCTGCTCCAAAGTTCTGGGCGAGGGCTGGAAGTCGATCTAAAAAAAGAAAAAACATTCCCAGAGTACAGGACGGCGTCCCAGTAGTTGGACGACTCCTCTTTCCGTCGGGCGTGTCCTGATTCTGCCTGATCTGCAGCCCCTGGAGCGGAACTGACCGTTCTTTTGGTTCTGATTTCAATCAGTAAAGTTCAAGAGTATGTGAGATCTTGGTGGGTGGGGGGATCCAAATATTGATTATCGATATAAATGTTGGTGTTGTATTGATTGATACAAGTGTAATGAGAGCCATACTTTAGTGCCTCTTCAGTAACGGCACGGAACGGCACACCCTGCTCTTCCTCCTCCGTCTTCTGTTTTGATGTTGTACTGTTAGGGACATTCCACACACTGTTGTACAGAAGTATACTGACAAGGAGAAATTGTGTTTTATATTTGCCTTGTAGTTTGGAGTGATCATTTTCTGTACTTTCTTTATTTAAGAAGATTATTCATCGTTCTATTGTTATTATATATATTATAATGAAGTATTTTCTATTTATAACTATGTCCAAGGTTTTAGCTAATTACTAATCCAAACAAAAAAATCACACAACAATTAAAGGTCATGGAAATTCATCGTGATTTTACAATTTGATGAAAATGTATCCATATCGGTACTGGGCTTGTATTTACTAGAGCTGTGCCGATCCGATATGCCGATGTATCAATATTGGTCTGATCCTGACCTAAATTACTGGATCAGAAAGTGGGAAGGAATTATAAAATGTAATCCGATCTGTTAAAAAATATGGAAAATAAATACAGCACGCATAATGTGCATAATGCGAAAATATGCATCACCTGATAACATGTGATGAGATACACTATATGGTAAAAAGTATTGGGACACACATGGTTTTTCAGGCATGGTCTCGGCCCCATATTTCCAGTGAAAGAAAGTGTTAATTAATCTTAATTAAATGTCCCCGTTTTATCTTTCTCAGGAACTCAACGCGGTCATAGTCTGTTCTGTTTACATTCCACCTGACTCGGACAGTGCTTCATGTGAGCTCTCACACCAGGCACTACATCGGGAAGTGCTGCTCATTGTGATGGGCAACTTTTATCAAGTCAACCTATCTAAACTATCTATCTATCTCACCTTAAGCCCACTCTTTTGAACTCTTTCGAACCGCAAACATCACCTGGTAGCCTAGTGGTTAAGGCATTCGCCCTGTAATCAGGAAGTTGCAGGTTAGATTCCCAAGACTGCTAGGCACAGCTGACGTGCCCTGAGCATGGTACCGTCCCCGCACACTGCTCCCTGGGTGCTGTGTTCCTGCTGCCCCCTGCTTCACTTGGTGACAAGCTTGAAGACACTGCAGGACAAGCTTGAAGACACAGACTGGGACATGTTTCGACACAGCTCTGATGACATCAACGTATTTACAAAAGCGGTTGTGAGATTCGTCAGAAAACTGGTGGATGATACAGTCTAGTGGTTAGGCCATTCACCCTGTGATCAGGATGTCGTGGGTTCGATTCCCAAGACCGCTAGGTACCTCTGAGGTACCCTGAGCAAGGCACCGTCCCCACACACTGCTCCCCGGGTGCTGTGTTCCTGCTGCCCCCTGCTTCACTTGGTGAAAGGGGTTAAATGCAGAGGAAGTATTTTGTGCCGTTCACGCTGTGGTGTGTTCATGTATGAGCGAATTGTCACTTTCACTTTCAGTCCCTGGCACAGGCAGTAGTGCCCACATGCGTGAAAATGTCCACCATTGTCCCTGTACCTAAGAAACAACAGCCTGCTTGCCTGAATGATTACAGCCAAGTAGCCCTGATCTCAGTTGAATTGAAATGTTTTGAACGACTGGTCAGAGACTTCGTCACATCTTCCTGCCACCATGGATCCACATGGTCTAACTGGACATGGGCAGGGAGAATTATGTTAGGATACTGTTTGTGCACTACAGTTCAGCATTAACACCATAATCCCCTCAAAGCTCTTCAATAAGCTGAAAGATCTGTGACTCTGTCCATCACTTTGCCAGCGGGTCACCAACTTTCTAACTGACAGGCCACAGTCAGTGAGGGTGAGAAAACATGTCTGTCCCTCTATTTCTCTCAGCGCTGGAGCTGCACTGGAGCTCCACAGGGCTGGGGTTTAAGCACCCTGCTGTACTCCATATACACATATGACTGCATAGCCAACTCCATTGTCAAGTTTGTGGATTACACTGTTGTGCTGGGCCTGATCTCTGACAAGACAGAGAAGGCTTGTCTGGAGAAGATTGGGAACCTAGAGAACTGGTACCAGGAGCTACCAGCCGCTCTACATTAGTGGGACGACGGACCTGCCACACCAACACTTTGGTGAGGAAGGGCAGTCAGCATCTTATCTACTGGTAACCTAGTGTTTAGGGCATTCGCCCTGCGATCAGAAAGTCCAGGTACGATTCCCAAGACCGCTAGGCACAGCTGAGGTACCCTGAGCAAGGTACCATCCCCACACACTGCTCTCTGGGCGCTGTGTTCATAGGTGCCCCCTGCTTCACTTGGTGAATGGGTTAAATGCAGAGGATGTATTTCGTGCTGTTCACACTGTGTGTTGTGGTATGATCACTTTTACTTTTATCTTTCTTGGACATTCCTCAGAATGTGCTTAAGAACATTTACACCTGCACAATCAAAAGCATCCTGACAGGAAGCGCTTCATTGAGTGGGAACGCATCGTTCGCTCTGAGCTTCCTGAACTACAGTCCATCTACACCAAGCAGTGCCAAACTAAAGCCAGGAAGATCATGAAAGATCTCTGCCATCCTGACAATAAAGTCTTTTCTCTTTTGAGGTCAGGGAAGCTCTTCTGCTCCCTTAAAGCCAAAACAGACAGAATGAGTAGGAGCATCTTCCCTCAAGCTGTTCTGGCCCTAAAGCAGGTACAGATCCGGTGTCTGTAATTACACCCAGTAGAATTATGCCCTGTACTTTAACATCTGCAATATCTGGAACTGTGACTCTGTCCATATCACATTCATATCCACATTAATACTCCACCCCTTATAGTGTATGTGACAAATAAAATCTGAATCTGAATCAAAGTTTCCCCTCACGCACACAACAGCCTCCACTCTTTCAATAGGCCCCATAATTTTAAATTGTTGCTTGCTACATTTGGGCGGTACTGTGTATTTATCTGGAAATTGTTCAAACAGTTTGCCTGTTTATTTCCTTTTAGGATGGAGATCATTCGGTCTCATAAGGTTGATCTTATCAAATGGCTACGTGGGAATTTGTTCATTTTACAGCATGTTCAGTCAAGACACCTTATCACTATGGATGAATATACCACACTGATGTCCATCCAGGATCCCACTGAAAAGATCATAAAGCTACTGGACATAATCCTCCAGAAGGGTTCCTCATCCTGCCAGATGTTTTTGGACTTGTTGAAAAGGGATAATGTGAACGAGTCCAGGCCAGAGCTCCGGCAGTGGATAGCAAGAATGAACTTCTCAGGTCAGTTACACATTCTCTGCTCTCTGTGAGCTCCGTAAACCTCGTCCATGTTTACTGACACCCCATTAATGTCACTGGTGTCACACACCTTCAAAAATCACTCAAGATACTGAACTGTGGTTCCAGTGACTAACTCTACAAGCAAATTAACCATTTCAGTTTTGTGTTGCTCTTAAATTTAAAGGAAGCTTTTTATGCTCATGTTAGTTCTGTGGTGAATGTGACTACAAGAACATGTCATGAACAGGTCTTGTCCTGGCAGAAAAGAATAGGCACTACTGTGGTGTTGCATCTTTAAGGAGGTTTTATTATGGGAAAGTAACACTACATGGGCGACCCTGGTAAATAGACAGGTGAGGACAACGACCTAGTGAAAGGAAAGAGAACCAATGGGAAAGCAGGGCGGTGATGAGGGACTTTAGTTCAGGTGTGAGGGGAGTTCATAATGTAGGTCAGGTGTGGAGGCTGAGGAAGTCCCTTGTGTGAGGTGAATTTATGGCAGGGATGCATGTTAGGTGTGGAGGCTGGGGAATTCCCTTGTCCGACAGCGACCCTCAAGGTCGCAGGCAGGAACTGTGAGTGAACATGAATAATTCAATCTGTTTGTCTTTGTCAGTAGATCTGAATTTGCTGTCCCTCTGAGTTGCTTGTAGTTTTACAGTAATGGTGTTTGTAGTAAAGCAGTTGTTAATCCTCATTCCATCCCCACAGATCAGCATGATGACTCCAATATAATTGCTGTTCACAATAAAGGTAAAAGTGCTACTCTACTACTGTCATGTATGTACACTGTGCTCAGTGAATATTTTCATACTTATTTCAATTTAACTTATTATGAACTTCTTATAATATTGTGGCACGTGTGGGAGAAAAAACACAGGTTCAGCAAAGCAAGCTCTCTTGATAGTCCTTAAAGAACAATTTCACACACAGGGAATACAGTACCCCCACTGGCATGTGCTGTTATCACTCCACATCTCATCATCAGCCACACTCCTTATGCACTACCGACCATTCACCCCACTCCAACAACTACCCTTGAGACTGAGAACAGTCTTGTTTCCCTCTTCTCTTGAGTGGCAGAGGCTCAAGACGAGCTGTGCTTGAAGCCCTGAGAGGACGAGAAGTGACACGTTGTTTGATCAGTGTTGTTATGTATGGGGGTACAAGTCCGTTTTTGGCCTTAAAAGCAAGCGTTAAGGATTTGAACTTAACACGAGCACCACAGGGAGCTTAGTAAGGGTGTGGTGTGGGTGAACTTAGGAACGTTGAACACTAACCTGGCAGCTGCATTCTGAATCAGCTGAACAGGTTTGGTTACCTTCTGTGGAAGTCCAGCCAGTAGAGAGTTACAGTAGTCCAGTATGGAGATGACCAGGGACTGGACAAGAATCTGTGTAGCTTTTGTGGTGAGGAAGGGTCGGATTCTTCTGATGTTGCACTCTATATGATTTGTTTTAATTCAAGCAGACTGTAACGGTGGCATTAGTATATGACGTCAGGGAAAGACTGACTTTCTTCATATATTTTCCAGGCGAGTGCTGGTACCACATCCCCTCTCCCCCCAGGCAGACCCTCAGACAGGTGTCTGTGGGCAGAACCTCGGTTTATACCGTGGATGAAAACAGTAAGCGTTAAAACTAGCTCTTACACTGATGTTTAGGCTTAGTGAAAGTTTATGTGATAAATAAAGTATTCTTAATATATTACCTTAAAAAAAAGCTGCAAAGAAGAAATGGCACGAGCACCTGTGATTAAGTTCTGATCAAGCATTGGTGTGATGTATTCCCCCAGGTAACCTGTGGTACAGGCAGGGTCTGACTCCAAGTTATCCCCAGGGATCTGCATGGGAGCTCATCTCTGGTAACGTGTGCAAGGTCTCCGTTGGACCTCTGGATCAGGTCAGATCATATATTGGCATTAAGCTGTTTCAGAAGTCTTAAGCACTGCTCAGATCAGTGTTGTTAACAAGAAAAAATATTTCAGATACATTTCTCAAACAAATTTAGTACTTTGAAGTCTTTGAAGTGATTAGAAACAACAAAGATTTGGAAGTAGGCATTTTATGCGAATAAACTATTTAACTTGGCCTCTTCACACACCAAGGACTGAGAACTGCAAGGTTCTTTCATGTGCAACATGTCAGGTTCAGTGTTACTATTTCTGCTGCTATTAGGCAACTGAAGATACCCACTGTGTACACGCATATGTGTATGCACACACACACATTTTATATTATACTGTCGTATAGCTTTCAATTCTATTTGTTATGCTGCGCCTATTTTCTTCATTTGTTCTGTTCACTTTGCTGCTGTAACAATGCAGACCTTCCACCTGTGGGACAAATAAAGGATTCTTTTATCTTTAACACAGAAAAAACAAAGAAACCTCAGAGATGTGTAGTGCAGGTGTCATCCAGGCTAAGATATGGTGCACATGTTTTTTTTTTTTTTTGCAGGTTTGGATTACAGCTGATAAGGTCCCGGCTCATCCTGCAGAAAGCTCTGGCACTGTGTGCCACAGGCTGGGAGTGCGCCCCATGCAGCCTAAAGGCTTGACCTGGGACTTCGGAATAGGGGTGAGTCTCCTTTCTCACACGTTTTACTGCATTAAGTGATCAAGAAGAGCAATGATGAAATAAAGAAAAGGTGAACAGGCATAGAACCCAGGCACAGTCAGGACTGTAGAGTTGTGGTTGTGTACTCACAGGGAGGATGGGAGCACCTGTCCGTGAGGGGGAATTCCACAGAGGCTCTGCGTGTGGCCCCTCGCAGTCCTCTGCCCGGCCGGAGCCAGGCGCAGGTCAACGGGAACGCTGCGGGATGTTAGGGCCCCCGCACCTTCCTCTGGAATCCAAACACAACTGCCTCAGCCTACTGCTCTGGACACCCCCACCCCTCAGAGCCCCAGCCTCTTCTCAACCATATGTGACTTTCGTTTCTTGTTTTTGTGTACCTGTGTGTTTTTCAGTCTTAAACATTTCCAAGAATAACATGGTTCATTTGTTAGAGGTAAAGCAATCCCTCAGATGTATTGACAAAGGTTTTTTTTCTGATTTATTTGTATATGTGATGCTATGTGGACAAAAGTATTGGGACACTTGGTACTGTTTTTCCAGCACATGGCCCATTACTTCCAGTGAAAGGGCAATCTTAATGCTTAAAGCATGGTGTTTTGGACAACACCATGCTTCTAAATCTGTGGACACAGTTCATATATGGCTGTATGAGTTCGGTGTGGAAGAACTAGACTGGCCCACACAGAGCCCTGACCTCATCCCCATCCGACACCTTTGGGATGAACTGAAACAGAGATTTACGAGCCAGGCCTTCTCATCCAACACCAGTGTCTGACCTCATGAATGCTCTACAGAATGAATGGGCACAAATTCCCCACGGCTTTGTGGAAAGCCTTCCAAGAAGTGTGGAAGCTGTTATAGCTGCATGGGGAGGACTAACTCCATATTTAAGGCTTTGTTTTTGAATGCAAGGTCATTAAAGTCCCTGTTAGTAAAGGTCAGGCGTCCCAATACTTTTTCTCATAAAGTGTACGCCCACTCCTGTCCACAACAAACAGTCCTACACAACAACAAATCACATGACGGACTCCACCGTGACCATTACATCATCCTATAAGGTTTAACAGCTGCTACAGACCAATATACTGTGTACAGTGGCAGAATAACCGACTAGGTACAGATTTGTCCATTATTTTCATGTGTATGATATTCTTTCTCAATAAATGTGTGCATAGACAGGATTTAACACAAGAACCCTAAAATATACCATCATGTGAGGAGTGAATAGGTTTGTGAGAACAGGGCAACAGAGGTAATTTTTCATTTATTTCAATAATAAACAGTGTAATTATAAACAATTCATTCAGTTACACTAAGCATGATCATCAATATGAAGTAAAAATATCAATTTTTTTTTTTAAATTTACAAGTTATAAGGACATGACCTGCATTTCTTAGTTATTTTACTTCCTTCGACCTTCTCATTTTTGATCATTTTTAAACCGTGATATGTGACACTTTAGCTTTAAATTACAAAATGATACCTTACCCCTAGAACTTACATCATTCCCAATTTACAGACAAAATTTCAACATTTATATACACATCAGTACAGTCCAACATTAAGTTACACTTTTTTTTTTCTTCTTCTCCAAGATGTGCAAGATTAAGCAAATGTATATACTGTAGAATAAAACCAACAGAGTTTCCTTAAATAAAATTTCAAGATCAACTAAAAGAGTGCTGGTAATACAAGTATTGAACTGTTCTAAAACACAGCTTTCTGTACTGAATTATCCTCATTATCTATGCCCCTGATTACTTATCCCAATCTGGAGCCTCATGGTTTCCACAATGAAGCTTAACCAACCAAAAAAAAAAAAAAAAAAAAAAGCATTTTCCCATGGTTGAAAAAATTCAAAGACAAAAAGCTTGTCCTTGTTGAATCTTTAGCTTACTCGGTTCATTTCAAAGCTATGTACATACTAAACACATGTTCATTTTGCAAACAAAGGGGAATTCCTTAACACAGCGACTGGCTCACTGAAATGATTCTGAAAGTCCTAATCGTGAGTGAAGGAGCTACTCTGGAAACTGTAGTGTCTGTTCATAAGCTGCTCTTTAGAGTTAATGTGGGGACATTAACGAAATAAGTTACTCAAATATCTAGGGCTATGAAGTGTTCCTCACTTGTAAAGGTTTAGCCCTGCCATCCTTTCATATGAAGCATATTTCATAACCACCGTCACAATTCATACTACATTCTACATGAAGGTGATGTGGATGATAATTCAGACATATGCACAATGTGACATGACATTAAAAGTATTAGAAACTAAATGGGAAAAAACAATCTCAGCTGCCCAATGAATTACCACAACATTTTGGTTAATTTGGAAACAGCGTAGAAAACAGTGACGTCCAAAATCATTAGCATATATTTCTATGCAAATTGGTAAATGTGCATGGTAAGATAGACTGCGGTGCGGCCACGAGATCATAATTGATAAGTGAATCGTAAGCTGAGAAGGTGAATAGTATTAAACTCCTTGCAGCCACATAAGAACGGACATGGGTTGTTCCAGGCACTGTGTACATTTCAACAGGAAAAGCCTAAAAGGATCAGTCGCCAACCTGCATTTGACAATCTAAGGACATCCTTACCCTTTTGAATACGGCTCCTCGCTGGTTTAAATATAAACCTAGTACAGAAAGCCTATTACTGCAACGAGAGTATATATAATAAACTTCCCTATTGAATCTACTGTGAGTGGCAAAAACACTGTGTGCAAAAAAAACATCTTTAGATGGACTGCAAAGAGGCGTAATGACATGAGTGTTGCACCTATTTCAGCGCTACTCCCTATAACAAATAAGCGTTTCGCACCAGATTTCACCACCAAAAAGTAAAATCCAGTGTTTGAAAGTAAAAGGTGAGTACCGTACGATACGAATTGCACAACTGCATTAGAGCCTATTGGCTGATCAGTGTTCCATGAAAAGTCTTCTGGCCGAGTTTCAGCTCAGTCTTTTCTTTAACAGAAAGAGAAAAAATTCCCCTGCGTGTAGAAAGACAAATGAGGAGCAGGACACTTGGGAAGCGCGAAAGCATGTGAAGCAAGACAGATTCCTTCAAATTGCACAGACGAAAAACACTGCAAAGTTCACGGAGGTCAGTCTGAGGTTGGAAAGACATTTCGTTTGCTGCACAAAGTGTAGGAAGAGAACACAAGTAGAGGATGTGGACACCAGCTGATCTCCCATCGTCCTCTTTTCCATCTTCAAAAAAAGAAATAGCGATGCTGCCTGAGAAGCGAGCACAGACTTCAAACTAGAGTCAGACATCTCTCCACCATTTACAGAACTTTGTCCTCAAGCCCAGACATTTTAAGACAAACATTTCAGTCTTTAGTCTTTCTCTCCATCTTCACTGCTTCCTGATGAAAATAACAGAGAGAAGCAATTAGCTCATAGACATTTTTAAAAAAAGATTTAAAAGAGAGTTTGGACAATGTAAATGGATTTTAATTGGCCAAAACTTGAGCAATAGTAATTGAATTAAAGGGTTAAAAATGCTACCTTCTGACTGACGCATTATAATTAAGGCTGTTAATCCCGTCAGATGTTATAACTTTACTAGTTGTTTATTACTGATCATTATTAAACAAACAGATTCTATTAGGAAAGATAATGTTTGCTAGTACGATCCCTCAAAGTATTCATAATGGTGTGGCTATAGTGCAGCTATTATTGTGATGTATGTTATGATAAAATCTGGGATTGTAGCTCTCGCTCACATAGAGCTGTAAAAGAGAGGCTTAGGGATAAATCAACAAGCAGCACCTAACACCAAAGTGGTCCAACTCCCATCAAGAGCCTCCACAACAATAAAAATGTATGATTGAGATGAAAGATGTATGAATGAGAGGCTACAGTCAGATTTGTCTTTGTATGTGTGATGTACACACACTTTGGGCCACATGTTGTTCCCGCTGAATGTCAAATTGGGAACTGTGTTATTGTCATGTTTACATTCATGTAATTTGGCTATTCATATAGCTGTAACAAAATGCGTTGGTTTTCTAAAAACAGTAATGATGTTTTCAACTAGATGTGAATTGTGCCAGACTTACCTCCTTGTTCGATGTCAGAGTCTGTGAGGTGGGTGAGGGAGAAGCTGGCGATGCTTGCTGGCGAGATGGAGAAGCGGGAGTATGTGGAGGAGGGGCTGGTCCAGCTCTGCTCTGAAGAGCGGGTTGCTGGGGGTGGGGAGATGTACCTGGAGGCTGCAGCGGTCCTGCTAGCAGAGCTGTCACTGCTGGCTTTGGAGAGGAAAGTCGACTCGGCAGAGAAGTCGTCATCCCACTCAAACGCACCACCTGTAAAATAAATCATTTAAAATAGATTTTTACTTACAAGCCTCAAGGGTACATTTAGACAAAAGCACTGATGTGAAAAGAGCATGGTGAGCTCACTGGGAAGAGACATTCTGTTCAGTTATTGTAGATCACTGCTTTAAAACATAAGGGAAAAGAAAGTACGGGTGGTCCTCGAGTTACAACAGTATCACTGTTCGCTCACTCCCACTCGGCTTACACTGCTAGCCTCGTACTTACGGACGATGTGGACAAACTAGTTTGGTTGTGTACAGTGGAAGAATGTGCAGTATGGCATATGAGTGAGGGAGTTTTCCTTTTCCTTTTTTGTGGCTTAGTTGTGTTTTTATGATAGTAAAAAAAAAAAAAAAACTGTATTAGGATCAGTAAGTGACTAAGGCTAGGGTGCGTTTCGACTTGCAACACAGATTCGTTTCTTCAACAGTGATGTAACCCGAATTTTGAAGTAACTCGAGGACCCCTGTAGTCTAGTGTTAACCCTGTAGTACATTACCTTCTTCATCTGTAGAGCTTTCCGAGTTGGTAAACCTGTTAAGGTAGCTGGAAGAGGTTGGTGGGCTGTTAAACTCGGACACTTGGCTATTAGAGCCTAATGTATGATCTCCAAGCTCTTTTGTTGGGGTTTCCTGCATGAAAAAAGGATTCATTAAAGACACTGATCCAGATGTTAATGAAAAATCCATTCATTTTATGTGTACAATGAAGTAATTCCCCTCTTTCCCTGTACTGAATTCTAAAATAGATTATTCTAGATGGTTTGAGACACTATGGTTCAATTTCCTTGACTGTAGATTAAATCTAGTCCCAGACTACAAAGAATTCATTCTGAATGGAGATTATCCACTGAAAGATGTTGAGGCAATGACAGAACATGTACAACAGATGCTTTTGGGTAATGTTTTCCCTAAAACTTACTAATTAACCAAGGTTGGGGAGAATAACTATTTGTCTACATTTTGAAAACAGTTTAAAAAAAAATACAGCAATAATACTGAGGGAGAATCTATGAATATATAGTTGTGCTCGTTCTAGGGTAATGGTCATAAGCAGTACGGCGAGTGAACCTTTTGTACCATCCCACATTTTAGCACATACATGTGTGAGAGAGGGTATGTGGGCTGTAAAATCAATAGCAAATAAAAATACTCCACAGCTATATACCACAGTAACACAGCTCAGTGTCAAACAGTGCTGTGGCTATGAAGCAGCTCTAAAACTCTAAACAACTTGCGTCCACACCTCACACGGATCATACACCAGTGAACCACAATATTAAAACAACTGACAGGTAAAGTGAATAACAGTAAAGAGGTCTCTGTCAAGGGGTGAGATATTAGGCAGCAAGTGTACAGTCAGTTTTGAAGCCAGTGTGCTGGAACAGGCCAAATGAAAAAGGATCAGAGCTACTTTGAGAGGGGCGCCATATTGTGATGGGTGACAGCATCAAGTGGGTGGTGGTGGCCTTGTGGGTAGGATACCTGGCTCTGGACCAAGAGGTCATGGGTTCGAATCCTACCTTCAGCAGACCACCACTGGGTTTCTGAGCAAGACCCTCAACCCCAGATGCTCCAGGGACACTGTCCCCTGTAGTTAGGGAATGGAAGTGGCTTTGAATAAAAGCGTCTGCTAAAAGCCGTAATTGTAATCATCATATCTAAATTGGTGGGGTGTTCCAGGAATGCAAGTGGTCAGTACCTGCTGGGTAATCTCAGGTTCTGGCATTCATGTGGATGTTGTTTTGACATGTTATCACCTACCTAAACCCTGTTACAGACCAAGCACCCCTTCATGGTAACAGTATTCCGCAATGACAGCGGCCCTCTCACACTGCTAAAATCATTCAGGAATGGTCTGAGAAACATGTCAAAACATTCCACAGCTCTCAAAACTCTGATCCATGGAGGCTCCACCTTGCAACTTACTGAATCTGCTGCTAAGGTTTTGGTGCCAGATATCACAGCACACCTTCAGAGGTCTTATGGAGTCCAACTCTGAAAGGTCAGAGTTGTTCTGATGGCAGAAGGGGGGCTATGCAATATTAAGACAGGTGGTTTTGATGGAATGGCTATTTGGTGTACATGCCTTAACCACATTTAGCAAAATACTTCAATCATGCACACAACAGCATGTGGTAAACTAACGCGTGCTTCATTTCTCTAGCATATGCTACGCAGAAGGAAGAGTGCAACACTTTCTCCTCAAAGGCAGCCATTATACAGATAGTGTGGAGTCAAAGCTTGCTGTCTTTGCTGACTGTATTTTCCTTACAAATCGGCATTTATATCCCGTGTTGTTGAGGACTAGCCTTAATCCCTGTCTACTTTTATGGAACAGTTGAAACTGAATAATTTACACTGTTTGCCAATCAAAGCTTGTCCTCTACAGGCATAGTGGATGCTATGAAGTGTTATACCTGGTCAAAAAGATAAACAGTCACATCATCAAAAAAGGACACTGCTCTCCTGTCTTCATTACTGTGCCCTGCTGCTGTGGTTCTGTTGGTCTGGAGCGACTTGGGTTTCAGCAGGCTTTTCAGGTTGCAGGCATTGCTGTTGTCCGACACTATAACAGGCACCGGATGAACATCATCATCTTCGCTTTCAGAGCCGGAGCTGTGCAGTCTGTAAGCACGCATGTCATCATCGGAGTCCTCACTGTTCTCGTCCTCCTCGTCAGCCTCCATGCCATCTTCTGATCCGCTCGTCACTGCAGGTCCATCCAGCTTCCCAAGATATCTACCTTCCATGTCAGGTTCCTTTTTCTTTGGGCCCTCTCCGGCATAAGTCCTTACTAGCTTTGCGTGGACCATGTGTTCTGCTGAAGACTTTAACGAGGTAGGGGACGTTTCTTCTGGAGCTTCAGGGGTCACACTGGAATTAGTTTGACTTTCTAAAAGATCAGACAATGTCTCGAATTTCTCCACTCTCTCAAAACAATCAACCAACACTGGCTCTTCTTTATCGCTGTCCTCCTCTGTGGTGAAGACTAGCTCAGGCAAGCAAGTCACATCAGACAATTCAACCGCAGGACCAAAGGCTTCTCGCTGATCACGAGTCTCGGACTCCTCTGATTTTGTCTTAGCATTAGTGAGAAGTGGAATCTCCGCAGCTGAACTATTCCCATTATCTATAGGAGAACTCACAGCCGAGGTTCTGCCATTGATTTCATCACTCTTCTTATCCGGTTCTTCATTGTCGGAGAAGTAAGCAGAATCCCTGTAGCTCCCACCAATAGGTGCATCGACAATTTCCTGGTGGTGACCATCTCCATTTTCCTGAACATCAGGTACACTGTCCACTTCAGACACAACTATTTCTGGAGGGCCCAGTGTTGCTGCAGCAGGCTCCTCTGCATTACTGCTATCCTTCTCCTCTGGTACATCCTTCATGCTCAGTTGAGAATTCCACTCAGGCGACTCAAGGTTCTCTGTTTCATACCCACTATCAGCGGTTTTGTACGGTGGCTGGAGTTTATGAACAGCAGGGGTGTCCAGTGACTCTATGTGTCCCACCTCTCTATGCATGTCCAGAGAATCTAACGAATCGGGTGTCTCCGCTGAATTCTCAATAATTGGTAAAGTGGATGAGATGCTGTCCTCCAGAAGGCTATCCTGACTGATCTGATCCAAACAAGAGTCTGAAATCAAGAGTGAAGACATATCCTGAGATAAATGGTCACCCAATAAGGATTCCTTCTGATCCATGGTTTCTGGAAACTGAACATCTTCAATTTTCCTATTCTGATGCCCATCCAAAACTATATCACTCAGAGGGTCACTGCTGTTCAAGTCTTCAATTAGACCACTGTTTATTGCAGCAGATTTATCCCCAGGAGAAGACGTCTGGCTTTTCTGCTCAGAAGACTCAGCAGTTACTATGTACTGCCCATTCCCCTTAGGGACATTGAGGCTTTCTTCTAGGCTGGGGCGTTTGGCATCTGTGCACAAAATGTCTGTTGTGGCACTTTCAACAATGAAGTCATGACTACGGTCTGGATTTACAATAGTGACTTCAGAGGTAGACTCAGAAGTAGAATAAATCCAAGCTTTTGAGGAAGCTAACGGAGCACTTTCCTCATTGGAAGAGCCATTTATGTCTGGCAGCTGGTTGCTACAGGTTTCTTCTGTTGAGAATATATCCGAAGGCACCAGAGTTTCACTTCCTTTTAAAGGCGATAAAAAATCTCCTAAAATAGGACTCACCAAGTCCAAGAATTCATCCCTTAGCTGGGTAGAACGTACTACAGACTCTGAGGGGTCATCGGTGACGTTCAATTTAGTTGAGACATGTAAATCATCAAAAGGGTTTACTGATAAATCCGTTTCCCGGATGTCCATTGCCCCCGGCAAACCAGGGTTCTCTTTCATTAGGCTGTTTTCTTTGAGGAACAAGTAGTTGTCAGTCAGTTTCCCTGTGTTAAGAAGCTTCATTAAATCTGTATTATCTGTCTCAATGTCTCCCAAATGAGCCAGATCTTGTTCAGCCCCTAAAAAGGTTGTGGCCAAACCTTTATTATCTACTATACGATTTGTGTCGCTCGGCAGGGAACCACTGATTTGCAAACTAATCTCTGGAAGCTCCATGAAGCCACTGAAAGAATGAGAGTCCAGTTTTGAATCGTTCTCACTAAAAATGTTTGCATGACAAGGACTCTCATGGTCACTTGAAGACCATATATGGCTGTCCTGGAGGAAAGAGTCTTTAGAATCTATGCTCTGATGGAAGAAATCTGCATCTGTGCTAGATTCATCTAATCGAATGTCCTGTAAAACAACAAATTGGTCCTTGTTTGAAGCAGTGGCTCCCTCAGCATCTTGGCTGTCTATGACTCCTATATCACTTTCATCTTGCTCCTCCAACTGAATGTAGTACTCATTCCTAGAGGTAGCCTCTCGAGCATCGAACACGGGCACAGTTCCTGGGACTCGTTCAGCTTCCGCTTCACCTGCCGTCTCTGGGAAGTGGGCCTGAATGTCCTGTCGCGGCACTGGAAAAAACATGCTGTGATAATTCAGTGTGGTGTCCATTGAAGAGTGATTGTGGCCGTCATAGTGGTCATGTTTTGCCGCTTCCCAGACATATTCAAAGCTGAGTCCGTGACTTGTCTCGGTGACTGTAAGCATCTCATCCGGTTCTCGCCCATCATCAAACTGCTCAAGGATAGGGAAGGAGGAATGGCTGACAGTGGCTTGCCGGGTGGTGGGATTGGGTTTAAGAGAGCTCCAACGCTGTTCAAAGTCATCTTCAATTTCTTTCTGGCCCTGCATGCGAAGGTAGGTAAGCAGACGGTGAACTTCCTCAGCTGTGGCCCTTTTGTCTGCTGGCAGCCAGCAAAACTGCAGTACTTCAAACCTGCAAAAACAAATACAGAATTAGACTGATCTGCAAAAATTCAATAATAACAGGAAAAAAGGAGGATGTGAGAACTTGCCATCTTTCTGAGTAAGGCAGATCCAGCTGAGGTTTGAGGAGTTTGATTTGTTTATCTCTGATGACATGGTGGAGAACCTCTCTATCCGACAGGTGAGTATAAGGTTGCTTTCCACTCTCGAATAACTCCCACAATGTCACACCCAATGCCCTGAAAACACACAATTCTATCTTTACTAAACTTCCACCAGTCACTCCTTACTGTAATATATCCTTTCATTAATTTTCAAGAACATATAGTCAAACCTAATTAACCTTTAGTTAATGCTGTATTCTTGTGTTTCACATATTAATAACATCAGTACTAGATATGGTCTATAAAATACAAAAAGCATGCAGCTGTATTTGAAATCTATGTAGATACATATTTGTGACAGCAAATACATTCAAAGCAAGTAAATTCAAAGCAAAATGCTTTTGCTTCATTCAGCTGTAAAAGTATGTGATTTTGAATGGAGAAGGCAACCACTTTTCATATTAATAAATATTAACACCCTTGACAAAAGCATACAATGTTTAGTACCTACCAAACATTGCTGGGTTTAGTTTGTTCTGATGTTATCACACCTCCATGTAGCTCTCCAACCAGCTCTGGTGAAAGCCAGCGCAAAGCTACACACTGGTCGTCCTCTGTGGTGATGTAATCCTCCTTGAACATGAGAGAAACATCAAGTTTTTTCTTAATCTTAGCCTCTTAGGCTACTGCTGTTGTACAAATCAGAAGGTGTACTTCACTGGGACATTCTGGCACATAAAATATGCTAAGTAAGACATCTATAAAAGTGTCAAGCTTTTTTCTTTAGTCTAGAAAACAGAAACTTACTTTAAATCTTGATGCACAAATTCCATAGTCTCCAATTTTGACAGTCAGATCTGTTGTAAGATAACAGTTCCTCAATGCCAGATCGCTGTAAAAAGAGAGGAAAAGCAAAATTATTATGGTACATTTGTACCAAACAGTCACAGTATATGGGTCACGATTCGGTACATGATGTCTTTCGGAGAATACACGATATGACGGAGAGGATGTGATTGAAGTAATACGGAATCGCAGAGGGACAAAAAGCGCAAGTAAATCATAAACCTGAGTGTAACACTTATACTGCCTTACACATACATAAAAATATAAGCAAGTGTGTGTGTTTACTGGTTAATACACTGCTATTTATTTCAAATAAATGAAAACAAACCAAGCCTCATTCTTTAGAACTTTTTTTTTTTTGCTTAACTTTGCTGTATCGTGAACCGTACCCAACCGTGACCCCAAAACCGAGGTACGAACTGTGACACCTGTGTACCATTACACCTCTAAAAATTATGCACATAAATTAGTCATTTGAACAATGACAAATAAGGGAAATGTTAACACAGTAGTGCTGGGCCGATAAACGAAATCATATCGAATCGCGATTTATTTTATTTTAAAAACGATGATAAGCTCTAGACATTTTAGCTCGATATGGATTAATCTAAGAGCCAATCACACAGCAGAACAATACGACTACAGCCAATCAGCGTGCAGCTTGCACGTGCCGTGCACGTCAAAGTTAATTTCCTACCTCACTTTGCAAAGCAAACTTGACCAGGACGACAAAAAAATGAGTGGAAGCAGCGACGAAAGTGGAAGTAACCTCGAGTTATTATCCAAAGATGTTGAAATTGTCGACAAAAAAGGTAGCACGAATTCAGTTATATGGAAGTGGTTTGGCTATCTGAA
>JBBPDB010000128.1:2605873-2623191 GCA_037974465.1 Brachypetersius altus
TCCAGCATGTCTTTATGGAGCTCGCTTTGTGCACTGGGGCACAGTCATGCTGGAATAGAAAAGGTTCTTCCCCAAACCGTGTCCATAAAGTTGGAAGCTTTGCATTGTCCAGCATGTCTTGGTCTGCTGAAGCATTAAGATTGTTCTTTACTGGAAATAAGGGACCTAGTCAAATATAAATGCCATCACTTTCTTTATATGGAGAATCAGATACACTCGAAGTCATGGAGAGCTGACAGCAATGTTTAATACAGAAACAAATCGCTCACTAAGCAGCCTTTCATTGTCTGGTTAACTGTTGGGAGACTAATTTCCTTTAGTGCCCCTATGGAAATGTGCAGTGCTGTATAATCACTTCTGAAGCCACTTTTAGTTTAAATACATGTGAAGCTCATTAGACTTATGATTCTCAAATGCAAACATTGCAGTCACTCACTGATAAGTACTAATATAACACTAATTACGGAACAAATTTTAGTATTTAGACACTTTTTCGTGAAATTAGTATTTAATGTCACATAATAGCATTACACCTTTCATACATTTGATTCTGCAGTCATGGAGATGTTTTATGCTGAAAATGTCTCATTTGATCAGAAGTGTCCCAACTTTGTCAAAAACTGTTTCATATGCCCAGACTGCCCAGACACTTTATCTCCATCTGTCATTACATCCCAAAAAAGTATAATGGATGTCATCAGCTTGGGCAGCTCTGTATCTAAGTTATCTGCCAGAACCCACAAGATAAAACAGAACAGAGTTTGCAAATGTAGTGAAAAGCAGGGTAGTATGAATTTCTTCCTCTTGCTTAGTTGTGTCAACCTCTTCTGGGAATGTACTAGTGCAGCCAACTGGCTTATTGTCATTTTAAGAGAAGTGGTGCACCTCTTTTTAAGTGAGGTGCACCACTTTGAAATATTTATTGACATCCGTACGATGTCTTGTCCCCTTTCATTGCCCATTCCTGCACAAATCTCATTTATCCTTTGATTGTTTGCCAACATATTCGTTTTACTTGTCTCAGCTGCCTCAGAGGCTCCACCAACTAAAAGCTTCAGTTAACTGTAAATTCACTGACATTTGTTTATCCATTATGCCAATAACTTGTCTGTAACAGATACTTTTCTTTGATAAAACATTCTATGTTCAGTCTTAATGCCACTGGCATCACTTATCACCAGTCATATCATTTACACTATTCAACAAGAACTCACAATAACTGAAATCAAAGTTTTCAAACATTGATATTGTCAATGAATAATTGTACCATACAGTTTAAAAAAATACAAAAAACCTGCAAAGATAATGTATCAAACAACAATACTATTGATATTGATAAAACCAACAGAACACTGAAGACTCTGGCTGTGTGTGCCTGAAAGTTTATGATCACGCTATTCTCCTCAAATCCTCGTCACTTCCCAGGGACATCAAATTTGTCAGATTTAGAAAGTGAATGTAGGAGAGTATAAGCTAGACTGTAATAAAACTACAAAGACAGGCTACAGATGCAAACATAATAGTCAAGACTGTAAATTAAAAACAGGTCATTAATAGAAAGAGGAACATCAACCTGACTAAACCAATTATAACCCATAAATGAACTTAACAAATAACACAAAGGCTCCCAGTGCTGCCATCCCCATGCTCTACACATGTTTTTGTGTTTTCCCTACGCTGCACATCTGCCTCGATCTATGAAGAGTTTGTTAATTAGTTACTGAGTTGGATCAGGTGTACTTGATTAGACAAAATGGGGTTAGGAAGCCCAGGACAAAGAAGGACATGATAGGGGCAGATGAAACAAACACAAAATAGAGTTGCTATCCAATACAGGTCTTTATACTGAAAGAGTGTTTATTGTATTTTTCACTAATTCTAAATAACAACAAGGAACAACAAGAGGCCGGTTGCAATGAGATATGCTCTATAGAACATCTTCACTCAAGAGAAAGTACACAGAGTAAGAACAGGCACTTTATTTTCATAATTTTGGAATTCTTTACAGTGCTTCGAAAAATAACATTTTATACCAGAATCTTACCAGTAATGAGTGAAACTGAATGATAGCAAAAACAAAAATCAGAGCATTTGCACACATTAGAGAAAGTAATTTACACAAAACTGGAGGCACCACAGGGATTCCTTTCTAGCTGTCACCAAACCAGTATCAGTCAAAGTTTTTAAGCAGTTTACTTTTTCACTCTGCAGCCACTGAGCTGAGGATAAGGCCAGAGAAATGATCACTTATTAAGGTTCTATGTGGAGTTACATATGATTCGCATGTTAGCCTTCAACCCTATTTCTGCCTTCATTTTTCAAACTGCAGTACCCAAATTTAAAGCCTCACAACTCACTCATACATTCGTCCTTTTTCGTTTTTGTCTTGCACATGAAACTCCATGGTCTTAGCTTTCAAATGAGACCAAACACAAAAATGTACAACCTACTGTCACAAAGCAACACGGGATACAATAAACGATTTCATTGTGTCAGAGCTTTTGAATTCAGCAGTGCCTTATCCTCCTGGCATTGTAAACTGGGCTGAAAACACATCTAGGCCATGGCCACAGGCCATGGTGAACTGATCTTCAAAAATTGAGCTCAAAAGAATATAACAAATATATTATAACTGTTTCAGGTAAGGCAGACATACATGTTTTCCATTCAGAGACTCGTTTGAACCGCAAGAGCCTCAGCTATTGGCTAGAACACTTTATTGACGTAAAAATCCTCCTATTACGGCAAAAAAAATTCTGGCCTGATCTTATTTAGGTTCCAGAATCGGAACCTGGCCCCCTAGTGGACGGTCAACAGGCTACGGACTGTAATAATGCAGCAGGTTCTATTTCAGAATACGCTTTATGCAAGGGTCTGTTCAGCAGTCTCATAAAAAAAATGATTAGAATAATAAATTATTCTTAATGACTCCAAATATGTTCAAAAATACAGTTGAGTAGTTGTCATTTCAATCAGCACCAATCCGGATATATCTCAGAACAACACTCAGGGTATATAAGTTCTCTAAAGCACTATGCAGTCATAGTGCTAAAACTGAAGAGCTTATACATGACTTTGCACCTCACATCACACTTTGCGTTGACATTAGTGTCTCAGTGCTCGTGGATAGAGTTTTAACTCTTGAACCTTCTCGGTTGTTTGTGTGGGTGGCAGCAGTGATGGCTGAGTAATCAAGTACCTAGTGCTCCCTTGCTGCAAGTTCATACATAGTAATGAGATGCAGATCATTCTATAGATGAAAATGTGTCACCTTTAAATACCAAAGTCAAGGAGTTGTGAGCCTCTTTAGCTCCCTCTTTGCTGAACAGTAGGAGTTTTATTCCACTTAGGTCCTCTTCAATGTTTTGCCAATGTTATACCTGGTTTAATATACTTTATTAGTGTGGAACCAGCACATTATGTTTAATTCAGGTTACTCAGACTTGTACAAAGTGCTTTAAAGCAGTGGTTATCAAAAAGGTCCTCAGGCCGCCCATGTGCTCCACTTTTGTTGTGTTTCCAAGCTGAGAATTGGCATCAAGCAAAAATGTGAATGTACGAAAGAGCCTGAGGCCTTGAGGTCCACTGCTATCCACTAAAAGGTACTTCAGGGCACCAAAAGTGATTATTCTATGTTTCTAAGAACACTGTTCGGTACCTTTTTAAGGGTGTACGACACTTTTGCTAGTGCTAGCTTCTTCTTTGATGTGTCATTTCTTGCTTATTCTTGTAGATGCAGATGCAAGTCATCGATCCATCATCAGTCAGCACTGAGAGCGAAACAAGAGGCGAACGGTCCCTTGAACAAGATCAGCAGAGAAATAGAAACACAGATAAAAGAGTTTTACTGTCAAACATCCTGAATCTGCTGCATCGGCCTCCATATACTCTTCACTTTTGCATCACATTACCATGCAGTAATGCGGTCTCAAGATTTCTTTCTTTAGTATTAGAACACACAAACAACCTTTGCAGTCGGTTTTAAGCGTATTTTTTGCTTCTCCTAGCGACCAGATTATAGTGTGCTTTCTAGGTGTGTAATTATGATAATGAACATATTCATGCCTGGCAGGATAATTAGCATAGAGTGCAGGGGGTCATTTAAAAAACCCACTCTGCCTTTGTAGCCAAAGGGAATGAGCTTGTCAACACTCTGAAGCCATGTGAGTGATGAATCATGGGTTTACACTTCATCAGCACAAATATTTAAAACCAACATAGCTCCATTAGAAATGACTGGATTTTAATTCATATTGTGGTTGAAAGCCTGATATTTGTGAAACATGTACAAATTTCTTTTACCCCTTCAGGCCTAGCTCGAGTAAAAACACGCGCTTTGAAAGTAATGTTTTAGATTTGACTCCACATGCGAGAAATTGAGTCTACATTCTTGAAAACTGAGGTGCTAATAAGGGCGTGTATAAACCATTTCAGTGGCAAAAATAACCTCCTAGAGTTTCAAAACTGCATAAAGTACAAGAATTCTTGAGACCAGAAATGTGCAGCTGTTCTTTTTTCCCATTGTTCTCTTTAATGGGTTTTGGTGCAGGAACAAATGGGTGTTCTCCACTGTTTTGGCATCACTTGCAGCTGAAGATACATTCAGTTTAACAAATTATTTACTTTTTCAGGAAAGAATTATGGGGCAGAACTGTGCAAAGAAATAGAGGTTCTTGTAAATGAGCTCAGCAGGAACTCAGCAGGAACAAAGGAGCAGTGCTGTATTAACTTCAGTCACCTCTATTAACTATCAAAGAGATTTGTTTAGTTACTCCACCGTCAAGTTAAGACATTTTCATTTACAAAGCATATTTAAAGGACGGCAGGTGTCCACTAAAGTACTTCACAATAAAATCAAATAAGATTAAGGAATTAAAATATAGCTAGAATATAAAACAGAAAAAATGTAATGAATTAATGCATCACTAATCATTCATCCCTGCTTCCTACATGCACTATAAGTGTTTGGATGCCAGGTTATTAAATCAACAGGGACGTTTCATTCCAATCCTCCTCTGCAGCAATAGCAGCTTCCACTCTTCCACCATTTGTGTGCATGTGTGAGCTCAGAAAAGTGCACCATATTAGTCCATGGCATCATAACTAATTAACTGCAAAGACAACTATACTATACCCAACAGGTGTGGATGGCTGTGGATGATTTTTATCAGAGCAATTTTTGTGACTGGCGAGCATGAAGAACCCTTCTGTGATGCCGTTATGTGTCGTGTAGAGAAGAAACTGCAAAGGCATCCAGATGTGCCACAGCTATGGAGGGCCATAACACCAGACAGACCCATCTTTCGTCCTGCTGGTGCAGCGAATCAGATCCGTCAGACTACAATAAACACTGTGCCGTTATGCGCTGTCCCTACAGGACTGGAGTTATCTCACCCTCATTTCTTTGCCAGGATGTCTTCTCTGAATTCCTTCACTTCTTTGAATAAAGTACAGAGGAAACCAGGAGCAGGTTAATGCTAGTGCAGCCCAATTTACCACTCGGTCTGAAGAGAAAAGACTGTAATCCCCACAGCCCTGCTCAAGCATCCAACAAGGCATCAGATAATACATCTGGTAACTTGGAATGAACTGATTCTTCTGAAAAGAAATTGATTCTGGCTACCTCGGAACCCCAGAGGAGAGTCAAACACAACTTTATCATGCAGAAAACAACACAAATTAAGCCCCGGTAGACACCAGCCATTCCTTTCATTTGTAAGGCTAAGGCCTGGAGGGATTTGATGTGAAACTAGCCTCTGTTGTAGCCATCTGTAAAGGATCTGCTAGAGCTTCTTAGTGGAAACTGGCAGAGTAGAACCTGACAGGCTTGATATTTACTGTGATACAATTTAAAAGAATTTTGAGAGCAATAGAAGTTTGCACACAGTATGCTTTAATTATGGGTCTAAATCCCTGACCTTACAAGGATACGATCAGAAGAGCTTTGATTACATGCTTTACTGATGAGCTAGTAAGTAGATTGTTATAATAGTGTAATATTCCATCATCAGTGTAGTTTGCCCATTCATTCTTTCACATGTAGTCCTTGAATCTGCCCCTCTATGTGATACAGGTAGTACATTCTAAGGATGCTGTGTTTGAACAATACGCATGTTCCTGAAGGCTGGTGCTCAGTAGTGCTGTGGAACAAATTACACAAATTAAAAATAAATGTGCCCATTCAAAACTCAGGAAGGGCAGTTTTTAGTGGGTGTTAAAATACAGTCATTATGTGCAGTATCTTGCGTGAAGGTGTCTTTATGTGTTATGTTTATTTCACTATTTAAGTCAATATTCACTTTTATTATTTAACATCACTACTGATCTATACTAAGTGCAATAACCCACTACAAACTACCATTTGTGCCGGTAGATTTCACTCAACTGTGTTACTTATATATTGTTTCTATACCCAGCAGTTCTGTTTATAGCATAGTGTATTTTCCTATTGAGCTTTTTTCTACAGATCTTTTTCGATTATATTTAGATTCTATTTTCCATATTGTATTCGTCTTTGCAGTCGTTATGAAAGCAATTTTCTCTGGGATAAAGTGTTCTGGTTCTATTCTGTTGGTCACATGCAGGTGAAGGCTGAATGCTGGGCTGAATGGCTAGCATTGGTTCTGCATGTAAAGACCCTCATTAAGAAAAAGGGTGGCTATTATAAATCCACCATGGGGTGCTGACTTAACGCCAAGGGGCCACAGGTTTCTATGTCCTTACTGTCCTACAGACAGCACCCTTCAGCAATGCGGTGACTCCAATTTGCTACAGCGATCCGGAAACATGGACCCTGTCACCCGCTCTCCCCCTAGGATGTACATTGAAATTAGAATACCCTCAGTGCTCTCTCCCTGGTTAAATGGAGATAAAACGCAGCTTAGATGTAAAATGAAACAGTCCGAGAAATTCTGCGTTTCTGCATCTTGAGCTGAGAGGTCTTAACACCATGCGCAACTAACAGAGCCATACTTATCTGACTGCCTGCTAATTGGAGCCAAGGGGTCTAATTCTAACACCTCATTATCAGCTAGTATTTTATGCAAAGCTGTTTAACTGAATAAAACACCAAAGCAGCTGCAGCAATACATTGCAGTAATACATTTTAGTACGGATGAACAGCAGGAAATTAGGTTTATTTAACGTATTGCGTATTGCTTATTTAGCTTAGCAAGAGTTCAATTAATTAAAAAAGCAGAAGTAAAGTGGCCCCATATGGTCACGCGTGGACACACCACAGCACACAGTGTGATCAGTGTGAATTTCTTTTTTTATATTTAACCCATTCACTAAGGGAATCAGTGGACAGCCAGAAACGAGGGGTGCCCAGGGAGCAGTGTGTGTGGGGACAGAACTTCAATGGTACCTCAGTGATGACACTGAACCATTAATGTACAAAGTAAAGTGGCCCTTTGTAGTCACACACACCACACTACAGCACACAGTGCGAACAATGAGTGGGGAATGTACCTTCTGATTGAAAAGGGCAACTCCCTCAGAACACCAGCTGCCCCAGACAGTGCCATTAACACTGGATGGGGGTTGGTAGGCTGGGGGGCAATTGCATTGGTGTGTATAGATACTGACACATTTACACACCAATGGCAGATAACAGAATGATGTAATATCTTAACAATATAACTCACAGTTAGCTTAGATCAAAACTTCACACACAGCACAGATGCCAATTTATCTCTTATTTATTTATGAGGCAGCTTGACTAAGATTGCCAAACAAATCCTTCACAGCCTGTGCCATCGCTATTTACTTTTTATCATTTATATCTTTATCTCTCATTCTAAAATGATGGATAGGTAACAAACAATTACGTTGATATTAGATGAGTGGAGTGGTATGGCATAACAATAGAGAATAAAACAATTACATTGTTGATCATTGAAAGTCACTTTTCTTCTGTGTGTGTGTGTGTGTGTGTGTCCATCACATCACTCTGTAGCTGAGAGAGGTTTAATTACACTATTTAAAAAAGACGATTTTTGTGTCTTTAGTTATGAAACACAGCTGTCCTGTACCTAATAATAACAGTGTTGCTGTAATTCTTTATCATGTTCTATGCCTCACATTCTAGACCTTCGGAGCAAAACATTAAAATATCTGAAAATACATAGATATGCTCAGAAATCAAGCATTTTTAAAAAAATAATACTTTTAGGAAGAAGAACACTCTTAACCGTGGGTGGTGTGGAATTCTAAAGATGACAGAGAACATTTTAGATTCGTCGTCTGATCCGATCAGCAGGATGCCTTGATCTCACTTATTCTATTTCTGACCACTTAAGTGTTCAACGGTAGAAAACTGCCATAGCACTGAGTAGCTCCTTATCCACATAAGATCTCAACATGCCTTCAGAACATGCTGTCACAATCCCAACGATATACAGACATGGAACTGGGTAATATCGCTTTGTGCAATCCAGAAGGCATGAGCAGACCTTTGAGTAGACCTGACACAGTTTCCTTCATTTAATGAACTTATTAGAAAATCAATAAAACACTGATACAGATTTCTTTCTTACTCTTAACATATTCTATTCCAATCAGGTGCAACTGGGAGATCCAATTTATGTTAATGTAATGTGACTGCAAATTATAACACAGTGATCATATGTACATCTCTGGAAAAACATAAGAGACAGTTCCTGTCACGAGGCTGGCCGCAAAGCCAGCACTCGGAGCTACCTCTTGGGAAGCAGGGACGGTCAGACAAACAGGGATCCATGCAGGGGGTTTTATTGAACAGAAAAATGAAAGCAAATAGGCACGATGGCCTCCTAAAACGTTAAACGGGGGAACAGGCAGGACACAGGCAGGGAAAATGAGGCGATGGACACATGAGGGTAAACTCACAGACACAGACTATAAATGCTGGACTAAATCACAGAACAGAACTCAAGGCAGGTGAAAACAAAGGACACGTAACAGAAGCAGAAACAGGCATTCAAAATAAAGGTCCTAAGACATGAACAAAACAGAAAAACAGTGGCCTCTAGCGGCCATGGGCCGTAACAGTTCCTCAGGTTTTTCTCAGGTTTTATCATTTATAGGTGCACGTATTGAACTGATCAGCTTTGCCAGAACTGCTGAGAATATTTCTAATTTCCAAATAAAAATGTTTTTCTTTAAAGCACAGTTTTAAAGAAAATGACAAAAAAAACATAGAAAAGAAAGAATGTCAAAGAAAACAAATCTCTTCTTCACTCTTAAATAAAATGCCAATAATTACCTTTGATAAACTTTTACCATCAAACTGGTCTCATTGTGAGAGGAGAGTGTTGATTACAGCAGTGTTCCCTCATTAAATAAGATCTGAGTCAGTTGATCAGTAATCAGTACCTTTTTCTTATTTGTTTTGCAAAGCTGTGCATCAATCCTTTGTCTTTTTTTACCAATAGCCAGACAGAGCTTCCATTCTTCCTGCTGGGAACAGTTTAGATCTTTATGTGCTGTTCTATGCAAAGCAAGGCTGATTGATTTCTCTTCATCATTAAACATCAAATGTGACAGAAAAACTTTAACATCATTTGCAGACACATCACAGGCCAACAGTAATGGCTGGCGGGAGTCTGAGGACAGCCCCAAGGTGATACCTCATGTGGTGATATAACTTCTACTTTGCCTGGAAAGGGTCATCTGACTGTCACACAGAGTAACCCACTGAAGACTATTGCTTTTGTGTGACATGTAGAGAGGGTCAATATTTGCTACAACAGAAACACAATGGCAAATAAGCAAGGACATCTCACTAGCTTCTACAAGCTTCTAAGAAAACTGCCAAGCCACTGTTAAATATGTGATGCCAAGGTTTTTCAACACAGCTACTTCACCTTGCTCTACTTTTTTGTGTATCAGACATTAAGATGTGTTTTAAACTATTGCACAGGAGTTTAAAACACATCTTAATATAAATTGTTATCAAGTATATTAACACTGCACAAATACACGAATTTAGCAAAGCTCTCCTCAGGAGAACAGGTAGCTTTTACAGAGCCTTTGTATTTTGTGTCCTGCACACAGTGAATCAGACAGTTGTTGTTTTTTTATCCCCCTGTTTTAATGCTCAGTCATCTTCATTTAGAAAGCCACATTTTTCAAAGCGCAGGTGCTTTCATCCTTTTGTCTGATATATTTGTTATTATTTTTTTCAATCTCATGCTTTATTAATTGACCGTTTCATAATTATTTTTCTTTGACTGACTTATTTGACTCTCATGAGCTTGTCTTTTTTCATCACTTCTTTGAGATGCTCTTGAGTGTGAAAGGTGCTAGGAAAATGTTTATTATTAATATGATGTTGTAGAACATCATTAGGAATACATGCTGTTCTCACAATATTCACCAACTCTGACAACATGATGCCATCTCCTGTAAATCTTTTCATCCTTTGGTGTACACCTATGATCTTAACACTTATAACTATGGTTGTAAAAATGCGTGGAAACACTGATGTATCAATCTGAAGGTTGCATCGATTCTGTAAAACATGTACTCATTTTTTTAAATCTGAAAATTGATAACTATCTCACTGAAACATGTGTTGATTTTATTTTCTATAAACCTTCTCCTGATACCCTAGCTGTCAGAAACCTTATGAGTGAAGGGTGGTGCAAGAACCAAGAGGGAAAAAGGTAGTTTTAATGGATTGCTACGGCAGACCGTGTCTTAACATGCTCTGCACCTTGCGTACTGATCCACCTCCTCACAAAAAACAACTCTCAGTGAAATGGGAAATCCAGGTTCGACCCACAGAGCAAACTTTAAACAGTGTTGTCTTTGCATTTAAACTGCTCCCTAAATACTGCAGGCAAATCAATGTATGACCAGGGGGCTCATTTAGAGCATAAGGACTTGAATACTTCATTAGCCTTTATTTTATAATGAACATAGAAATGATTTTTCTGTGTGGTACAAGTGCAGGTTGATATTAAAACAATATGATTGAGCTGTCTTGAGGATGTATGCAATTGCGTAGAGTACAATGTCCTTGGAAGCATTTAATTACCGCCTTCATCTCTTGATGGTCCAATGCAACAGGAACTAATAGTACTCATTGTTCTTCTCTGTCCTTCATAAACACTTGCAGCTGAAGCCATTGACAAATAAGTGAAATGACATTCGAAGAAGAGAATAAGCGTCCATCAGTAGGTCCAAACACAATCTGGCACACATAGCAAGAGGTTAATTTAACTGACTGCTTTAACAAGTGAAAATTGACAGAAAGATGATCAAAGATGAAATTTTAATTTGTAAATATTATGTAAAGATTTAAAGGCTGATTGTGGTAGATTGTTGTTGACATTTCATGGTTGGTTTCTTTGAAACTGGCTAAATACCATGTGCAATTAAGACAGCCTACAAAAGGCTTGCATTGCATGCATGTTGATTGTCAGTTTCTTTTTAATCATTCAACAAAATGGCCATTGACAGCCAGAGATGTGAGCAAATGTGGCCCATATGCAAACATACAAAATGTACAAAAAATAGCTCAAGTCATCTTTGAGATATTAAAATGTGCCAGTCGCAGACCCATCTACTATAATGACGTTTGGCATTTAATGCAGGGTGTAAAATTTTGTTGCATTTGAACATTTTCTTCACAAGATATTGACTGGTGAAGTGCAAGATTTTGGCCTTGATGTCATTCACCAACTGGTGCTACTCCACAAATGAGTAATGGGCTAGGGTTATGCACCTCCTAGGGGCCAAATTGGCAACCAAAATTCATAACTGTTGGTAAATGACTGTTGAACCCAAAAATTGCTTCTTGACCAACCCACTGATGCACAAGGACAGGCACCTCAGGATACAGAACTTTTATTCCATATCAGCTATGCAGGACTGCAGGCACGCCAAGCTTCATATCAGTTTGTTAAATCTAAGTATACAATATCATCAAACAAAAACAAACGGAAGAAATGGGTGATCATAAGTCCCAGAACGTAAAGTTGAATCATATGTTGATTTGCTGACATGTTAAGCACTATTTGTAGAATTACTCGTGTCATTTTAAGATTTTCAAGGTATGCTAGGAAGCTAAGATTATTAGTGTTTAGCTAGCCAACACAGAACAAGTGTTTTGCTTAGCAAGAAAATTACTGGCCTTGTTAGATTCTACACAGGATTCGATATACCTGTAGACATTTGGGAGAGTGAGGAAAAGCTGACTGTATTATTCCCGGTCAGCACAGCAGGTTTTAAGCTTGAAAGCACAGCTAACATTTGCAAAATACTGCAATATTGTATTCTATTAGCCAATAAGCTAACTAGCAAGCTAGCAATCACTGACCTGCTGACAGTTCTAATTTCTAAACAAATGGAAAATGATCTAGAACTGTGAGTTCTGTTGGTTTCCATTGGGATCAGTTCCTGCTTTAGATTGTGCTGTGGAAAGACTGGGTTGTGTGGAACTTGGAAAAAACAAATGCTATTCCATCATGTGCAAATCATAAACAAATCCTTAAAAACAAACCTTTGTTTGTTGTGCCATACCTGCATGTGATGTTTTGATTATTTCTGGAATAAAAGCTCAGCTATATAGTGGTTAATTCATTCCCTAACCACAATGACATCCGAGTAAAAGTGATTGACTCCCAGTTCGCAAAATAATCCAAGGTCTACAGTGAGATGTTGGGCAAAAATAAGGAGTTTTTTATTACAAACTACAAAAGAACTAAAAGCTCAGACGTTCCAAACTTAAATGAAGTAAAGATTGCTCAGATAAACTAAGGATTGACTGGAACAAAGCATGAGTAGTATGTGGTAAAGCATGGTCTCGAAGGTCAAAGACTCTCTTCCTGCCCTGGCCACGCCCTCCAGGTACCATCACCTGCCTTTATGCCCTGTCCATTCCAGTCACTAGATGGGGTTAATTCAACAGAAATGCGTATGAGACACTACCAAGTCAAATATGATCATTTTGGCTCCTACTAAGTATGTAACTGACAATTGTAATTTTATTTTTAATATTTATGTATTCAGTATTAATATTTATTGTGATTGTATTTAGATTTGTGATTGTATTTCGTTATGTATGACAAACATGTGTTCATGATACCATATAGCATTTTGATTTAGAAAGTACTTCATGCATAATTAAGTATATAGTAGAAATGGAAAAAGTGAAGTGTCACCACAAAACCTCATGATCACTTCAACACCGAGTATTTTCATTCTATATTTATATAATGTTTGATTAAGAATGGATGGGCTATCTTTTGTGGAAACAGAGAATAGGATATGTTTTTTTAGAAATATATTTATTGGTTTTTCTTTTGTTTTTTATATAACATTGTACAATAAGAACACATGGCAGTACACAAAATAATAAAACACTTAATAATACACCTACAACACACAAACATATTTAAATGAAAGGGAATAAATAAATAAAGAAAATTGAAATGAAATTGAAATAAAACATTACAGATTTCCGTGTACATTCCCCCTAGTTTGATTCCATATTTTTCATTACCTCACTCACCCTTTTTTAACAGTTCCAGAAACATCTTCCAAATGTTATAAAATTCAGAAGTCCTTTTTCTAACAGTATAGGTCAGTTTCTCAAGCGCTAAACTTGATGTTACATTATTTAACCAGAATAAGATATGTTTTGATTCCTTTTTTAGAAAGATCTCAGGCTGATTCAGAGCAATCCCAGCTCTGCATGCAGGCATCTTGTCCAATAGTGGGGAGTGGGGTGAGGTGGGGTTATTTGCCATTCTGGGAATGAAAAGGAAATCATATCATATAGAACCGGATGAGTCATGCATAAGCATGACATTTTGATAGAGGCGTAGCAGAAGCATTCAAATCTGGCATAAGTGCACTTATCAGGCTCATGTTGTTTCCACTATAGAACTCTAAATAATAAATTGGCTGATTGCTGATTGCGTGTTTGGAGTAAAAAATCTGCCCTTTTACTTTTTTTCCTCAAGCAGACAGACACACTTTCCACACCAGAACCTCTTCTTGACAAGGAAAAAAAAACAGCTACATGATAACCTACTTCTGAAACTGTTTGGGGATTGAGAGAGGGAGAGAGAGCCAAAACAATGTAAGGTTTAGTTGAATTCTGAACATCAAAGAGATGTTCTAATCACCAGGGCCGATTGTGGGTAAACAACCTTATTTTTTCTGTGTTACAAATGCAAGTCTAATAGCTCAAGCTTACTGCGGCATATAGGAATCCACTGATCAAACTGCAAAGACTGTACAAAATGACATTGTAAAAAATAGCAAAGGCACCTACACATAAAGTACCTGCTCAACATTCATGCATTTGTACAGTGGATTCTTTGAACACTGCTATATTTAAACATCTCCTGAGAATTTCTGCTCTGTCACCCCCTCTTTTTGCCAAAGGCAGATGTTCTGAGCAATGGTCTCTCGATAGCAGAGCTCAGGGAGTTTAACTTCACTGGAAAAGAATGAGTTGCCAAGTATGATACCATCTGAACACCATAGACGTTTACTTTTTTTCCCCCTTGGTTTCCAACAAATCTTTCCCTGAAACGTCTACATCTGATAAATCAGGAATAGGAATGCTAATGTTGTTTCCTAGCAACAAATGCAGAGCAGTGTTGATGATAAAAAATGATACTTCTGGGAAATTCTGAATGCTAATAAACAATCTAATGCAGTATGTTTCTAATACAAGCTAGATTCAGAGGAAAACATAATGGGTGGAGTGTGGAGCACAAATATACTTAAATTACAATTATAATGTATAATAATATGTATAATGGTATAGAACACAAGTATAACATAGTTCTGCATATTTCTGCATATTAATGCGCTATTATTATTTATAGAATCAGAGCCTCATAGGCAGGTCATAATCCACCTCTTCTTCATTTTAGGATATTTTCCATGTTTCATTGCCAAATGTTTTTAGTTCTGAAATATTTATAGGTCATCTTGCATGTGTCTATTCCAGCGGTGGATCATGAAATTTTCTAAATCAAGGGCCAAGTACATGTCCCACGGTAATTTTTATCTCTTGTTATTATTTTGTTGGGCCTAAATGTTTCCTGCACTGATGAAGATGGTTCCAGCTGATTTAGTCTTGATCCTGACATCCTGATTCACCCATCTCTGCTTTTTTCATGCATTCTATCCATGCCAAACATCACAGTCAGTGTTAGAACACCCTGCGATTTTGTAAGTTCTCCCACTTAAAAAATCATGGAGAGGTCTGAAATTCACATTGTAGGTGCATTCCCACTGAGAGAGACAGAATGTAAAAAAAAAAATCAGGAAATTAAATTGTATAATTTGTAAAGGATTTATTTCTATTGCACTGCTGCACATAAATATTTGAACACCTGTGAAAATCAGTGTTAATATTTGGCACAGAAGCCTTTGTTTGCAATTACAGAGGTCAAATGTTTCCCGTAGGGGAATGCACCTACATCGTGAATTTCAGACCCCTCCATGATTTCTAAGTAGGAGAACATTAGAAATCATGGATGGCATTTTACATTAAACAAAGTGACAAATAAAACTTCTGTTTAAAAAAAAAAAATTTTAAACTCATTGGCTTAAAATTTTGTCACAAATTTGACATTTTTACCTTGATATTCAAGAGAATTTTGTTTGTGTCAGGGCTCTATTTTTTTGTTTTTTGGAATTAAAATGATGGGCTATTGGCCGTTAGAATTGACTCCACTGATTTAAGGTCTGCAGTCGAGTTCACCAGGGACGTCAGACTTGATTCCTTTCAGGCCACGTCTCTGCAGAGTTTTGCATTGTTCCTAATTATACATACATTTGTTTGCTTGTTTGAAAGAATAGGTTCTTTCTGTGGTGCCATACAAGACATTTTCTGGAGAATATGTGTTGAAGAACGGCTCTTAAATGAACGTTAAGTGATATTAAGAAGGCAGCCGGCCGCCTGGTGATTAGGGAGTTGCCCCATGCGATCAGAAGGTTGTGGGTTTGAATCCCAGGACTGCTAGTGGCACCACTGAGGTACCTTTGAACGAGGCCCCATCCCCAAACACTGCTCCTCAGCCTAGTGTTTCACTTGGTGAATGGGTTAAAAACAGAGAAAGTATTTTGCACTGTGCTGTGGTGTGTTCACGCATGACTATAAGGAGCCACTTCACTTTATTAAAAACCTCCTTATAATGAAAAAGGTTTTTGAACAACCCTTAATATAGTAAAGAACAAATTCCTTTAAAAGGATCTTTAGACTTATTTATAAGAATGATGCTTGCAGGAAGTAAAATGGTTCATCACCCAGAAAATCCCAGTATCAAAAAGGTCATAAGCAAGAGCTTCATAAGTTCATAAGAACATTAAAAAGAGAGAAAATCAAATCTCTGCAGAGCTGTGAATCAGAAGATCAGATGTGCTTTACAGTATCAATCCTCTACCGAAGGATTTCCCAGTGGAATCTTTGGGGACTTCCAGAACCTGGCGATGAGTCACTTTATTAAGTACACTTACCTTGTATCAACACTCAGCCAGTGTGTGTGAACAGAGTGCATCAAACACAACAGTTTTTAAACACTGTGTACTTACTGTTCACTTTACTGGAGACACATCACCGTAATTCCCATAGATTTAAAGTTATTGGTGATAATTCATCTGATGCTGCACAATTTGTGTCATTCTCTACTCAGGTCAAGTCAAGTTTCTTCATATTACACATTGTCACACACAATAGGTTATTCAATGTGCTTCATAGGACTTTATTAAAAAATAAAATAGAATAAAGCAAAATAATAGAGGACATAAACGACTACAAAGAAGTTCCATAACAGAAAACTGAAAGTGCTGATGTTTAAAAGAGGGCAGAGGAGAATAGTGCAGTTTTTTTCATCTGTGGTCAGTTTCTGGGCACAAGCTGGATATTTTTGATTCGTTTAAAAACTCCAGCAGTACTGCTGTGTGCGACCCACTAACACACTTAACATTTTATTACCACACTGTTATCACCGCTGTGCTGAGAATGAGCCACCGCTCAAATAAGACCTTCTTAGTGGTGGTCCTTTAGGGGCCCGTACCACTGATGAACAGGAAATGGCTGCTAATAAATGATACAGAGAAACAAGTACGGTTTGTAATTTTTAAAGTGCACCCATTGGTAGTTAGTAGTGTAAGTGATAAAAGCAGAAAATTAATTCAGATCCAGGTCGTAGTACCTCATATATATTCTCCCAGGTACTGTATACTGTATACAGTAATCCCCCGCATTTCGAGGGGGTTAGGTTCCAAGAGCATTTACATTTACATTTACGGCATTTATCAGACGCTTTTTATCCAAAGCGACTTCCATTCCCTAACTACAGGGGACA
>JBBPDB010000128.1:2635530-2650537 GCA_037974465.1 Brachypetersius altus
TGTCAAAATAAAGGCCCTCCCAGAACACAGGACAGAAAACAGAACAAATACATAACACAAGCATAAACCAAAAGCAGTGGCCCTAAACGGCCACTGACCAAGCCGTGACAATATGATCACATCTGATGTTGTGCAGAAAGTGTGTTATTATATAAATGCGTACTTCTGCGGCAGACATGGACTAATTTTTTTTTAGAAAATCAACTAAATGTAATTTGCACAAATGTCTGAACACAACTGTACATATCACTATTCATTCATTTTATATTTATATTTTTATATTTTATCATATTTATCTTTTTTATATAACATAAAACGGTATAATTTTGTATTTTCACGGCATACTGTTTTCATCAGTGTCTACCAGCAAGCAAATCTGCTCCAGCTTGGATCTGGTCCTTTCAGCACTGCAGGTGAACATCAAACATCACATTTCAAACCTTTATTAGAAAATAAAACTATTAAAGTGAATTACATTAGGTATTACTTTACAATATTAAACTCAAGTATACATTATTAAAGGTACAGTAAGCGGTGAAAGCCATCATTTTAACATTTTATTGAATCATAATCTCAAATACATTTCAAACACACTGCAAAACATTTACAATCCGCTACAATTTTATGATCTCAGCTTACGCCCTACAACTCCCAAGTGCACCTCGGAGTGTGAAGACATTACTCAAAACAAGGTAATCTGAAATAGCTTAGTTCCACACATCCAGGGAAGTAAATAAAACATTTGATTTGATTTTTGCAAAAACAGTTTCTATAGTGAATGAAAAGAAAAACAAAGGCAGACAAAGAAGAAAGCAAAGTGCAACACATATCCCCTGAGTAGGCACATTTGTACAAAAACTGCACTGTACCATCAGTACAATGGTTTGAATAATCATTCATATGCAAGGCATTTGGCTCAGCTGAGTTGAGGCCATTGATTGGAATGAACTCAGCTAATTGCCTTTAAGGAAACCAAGGAAGGAATAAATCAACTGGTAAAATTAATATTGAAATCCATTACACAGAAATATAGAATAGTCAGTTATAAAAACGCCAGCACAGTTCATGAAAGGTGACTGCAATCTACAAAACGTCTTATCTGTGAAACGGAAACTTAATAGGTGAAGTGAAAAATGTTCTTAATGTCAATATATGCTAAAGTAATAATATAAGTGATTCTGAAGTTGTTCTTTTGGTCTATTTGTAAGAAATAGAATTATGAAGTTGTTATATGAACTGAGGGGAACCTCCATGTTGGGGTGGTGGCATAAATGCACTCAATAAACATAATAGATTTCTATTATATAATAGATTTCTATTTGTTTTTACATATTACATTGGGGACCTTTCTGCTACGGCTGAAAGAACAAAACACTTGATTTCTGCATGTTCCCCTCAACAGTGCGTTTGACAGATTTTTGTAAATAAATCAATTTAATTGCAATTTAATTAAATAACACAGTCCTCAGTCTTCTTTATTTTTCTTACAAAGAAGAGGAAAGGACTATCACAACTGTATGAGCTTGTTGGAGATCCCATGCCAAAACTGTGGACAATCAAATGGAGTTGCCCCCCTTTGCAACTAGAACTGCCCTCACACTTCTGGAAAGATTTCTAATAGGTTTTGGAACTTTTCTGTTGAAACGAGAGTCACTCAGTCAAAAGTGTAGGTCAGGTATTAATGCCGGATAAAAGGTCTGGGTCTCAATCGACGTTCCAATGAAATCCAAAGTTGCTCATTTGTGTTAAGGTCTCTGCAGGTCACTGGAGCTTCTCCACCCCAAACCTCACTTTATAGGCCTTTATGGACCTCGCTTTGTGCACATTTACTTAAATTTTCACATATTTAGATATCAACACACAGTGAATGGCTAAGATTATTAATGTAGTTAGCTTCAGTTTGCATTGTCTAACATATCATTGACATAAAAGTAGCTCATTTATCATAAAGTGGCAAAAAATGTAAATGACAAGGAGTAGATCAGATATTTATATTAAACCTGTAATGTCAAGGAAACTTCAAGATGAACAATTTTAATTAATAATTGTGCAATTTCTTGGCTACTTCAACCACTTCTAAGCTATAACTAGAGGGCTGTAGAATACGGCAACCTATCCATAAGGTAGGCAGACCCTGGCTGAAGGGTTGCAGGCCAGACCTGGGGTGCATTCAACATCTGATCTTAAACATGTCTTAGAAATTGTTTAAAGCATAGGTGTTTAAAAAACAAAGAAACAAATAAAGCAGTGGCTGGAGCTGGAACACCATTCCAGGAGTAAAAGTCAGGAAGGTGCAAGGTGTTCCAGCTCAGGCCATTGTTTTTGTATAGAGGAAAACCACATTTCTTGCAGAAGCACAGAGACAAAACCATCAAAATGATTTACAGTGATTTACAAAATGAAACACTATTGACGCTAACAAAAGTGACATCACGCTTGGTACCAATTTCATTTGGTGTAACTTCTGCATTCTTTCATAATTGCTTGCATTTTCATTAGTTTTCATTACTAATTACATGTGTTGAGCATCTATGATGTCCAAGTACTTTGCTTCAATGATCTTTGGCAGCACGCGGTTCCTTAAAAGGAGATGAAATAAGTGTCATTATAAAGGCTCAGCTCAGTGAACACCATTGTATTTTGCTTCTCCATGCTGAATCATACTCAGCAGGCAACATGAGTCACTGCCCAAGTGTGAATACTATTTCATTGCTTGACATAAAACAACATAGTGTAACCCACTGCCCACTCATGAATGTTAGTTAGACAGGCTTCTTGTGCTACACATAGTTTACAGGTATGGGAGAATGGAACAGTGATCCAGAGATGTGTTACTGTGATTTACTGGTAAATTACATTCTCATAAATCTAGTCAGTATACACTAATAAATTAAAACCATCTGTCTAATATTGTGTAGGTTCGCTCTTGTCTATTGATGCATGGTTTCCACAAGACCTCTGAAGGTGTGCTGTGGTATCTGCACCAAGATGTTAGAAGCAAGTCCTGTTTGTTGCGAGGTGGGGCCTTCATGGATTGTACTAGACACATTTGAAGGCTGAACCAACACCTTGAACTCTTCGTCACGTTTTTGCAGTGTTTTGCTAAAAAAAAGGCCACTTCCATTAGTGAATTCTGTTGCCACGTATACTTGGTCTGTAGCAATATTTTAAGTCGGTGGTCCATCTCAGAGTAACATAAAGACGAATGCCAGGAAGCAAGGTTTCCCAGCAGAGCATTGCCCAGAGCATCACACCGCCTCTCCAGAGGCAAAAGAAAATGTGATTAAGGAGACAAGGCCACCATCCTCTGCTGCTGCATGGTCCAGTTCTGATGATCACATGCAGCCTGTAGGCCCTTTTGGCAGTGGACCGAGGTCAGCATGGGCACTCTGACTGGTCTGCAGCAAGTTATGATGCACTGTGTGGTCTGACACCTTTCAATCATTACAAGCATTCACTTATCCAGCAGTTTGTCCTGCAGTCGCTCTTCTGTTAGACTGGACTATCTGGGTTAGCCTTCACTGAACATCAATGAGCCTTGGACACCCAAGTCCCTGTCACTGGTTTTGCACTTGTCATTCTTTGGACCACTTTTGATAGGAACTAAAAAGTGTAAAGTAAAGTGACCATTCTGTCATGCATGAACTCACCACAGCACACAGTGTGAACAGTGTGAAATTCTGTTCACACAGGGTGCAGCGTGTGGGATTTGAACCCACAACTTCCTGATCACAGGGCGAACATCCCAACCACTAGACTGCCAGCTGCCCCAGATCTGTCTTTTTGGAGATGTTATGGCCCAGACGTCTGCACATCTCAATTTGGGCCTTGTCATAGTCTATCAGATCCTTACGCATACCCAAATTTACTCCTGCTTCCAGCAAATCAAAATCAAAATCAAGCACAGACCTTTCATTTACCGGTTTATATAAGCCACCCTTTGACACTGTAAGGGGGTGAGTGTTATTAACCTGACCTGTCAGTTGTTTTAATATTGTAGTTGAGCGGTATTTCTCATTTTATGGTTTCTCTTGTTTTATCTCTCATCATATTCTGAACAACCGAATAATGAAGATATTAGATATGGTGACTAGATTTGAAACATTTTCCCTTTTCAGAGTCTCATTTTTTGTACAAGTGTTGTTAGGAAAGTAGTGCTTTTATAAAACACTGATGAAATATACGCTCCAATATTCAATAAATACTTAATTCAATACTGATAATGATCACAATAATCATTTCCTCCAATGAGCAATGTCAGTGTTAGACTGTGGTTGCCAAGCAATTTATTTTGTAATAACTTCCATCGATGTGTGCAGTCATATGTCCATGTTTATGACAAATCAGATTTGGAACTATTTATTTTATGAATGATGAGCTCAGTGTAATCGATGTGATGTAATTGAGCAATATGGTTCCGTACCTGACAGGAATGAGGAGGATCATGAGCAGGGGGAAGATCATCTTCATATACGGCAGCGGGTACATCCCAAAGGCACAGAGGATGATCAGCTGGATCAGCTGTAGACCTGTGAAGTAGTGAACTTTCCTCTGAGGCACTCGGCGGATGTAATGTGTGGGTGGATAAGAAGTCTCAGAGGGAGGAAAAGAGAGAGAGGGAGAGAGAGAGAGAGAGAGAGAGAGAGAGAGAGAGAGATTGATGTTTTAAGATTTGTACATAAATTCAAATGAATTCTGCACACTCCTTGGTAAATAAACCCTTTCAAGCTACATGTGTAATTAACTGCATGGAGGCACTGACTGCATTAGTTAAGAAACAGACCGCACTACATTAATTAAAAAATGTGTTTATATCACAGGGCTGAGGATAACCTTTACATGGTAAACATAACTAATATTTTTCCCCTCAAAACATTGCATAATAAAATATTACAATCCCAGCTCAATGGTGGCAACATGCATGCTAGTTAATAATCACAGGACAAGTTTATTAAAGCAAATAGGGCCTATTTAAGTAAAAGGCGTAAAAATAGCTGGAGCAGCTGCTGAGAGCAACAAACACACAAAATAGTGCATGTACCTAGCAAAGGCATTCAGCCTTCGGATGAAACGCAGTTCATTTTAAATAGTGTGGGGGTTCGGGTTATGTTTTGGATTGATGTTAATGATGCTTTTTATCACTATGGAAAGGGGTTAAGCTGAATGTTTACAGGTTGGATTTTAGAGTAAACATCTTTTTTCTCCTCTAGTTCGCCACATCTGTCTCGGCATGTGCCTGCGTCGTGCAGTGTAACAGAAAAAAACGATCCAAACCAAACACCTGCCCCTGAAGCAGCTGCCCTCTCTCAAAGACCTGGCTGGTAGAGGAAGGCTAGTGCAGCTAAGCCCTCTCTCTTTTTCTAATTAATAATGCATCAAAATAAGGTTTGATAGGTGGCATCTACATTGTTTTACTTGTGATTAACCAATGACTAGAGGCTGTTTATTCATGACTTCTGCAGACACTCCGGGTCATATGAAAAATAAAAGCAGGCTGATTAATGCAAGCCCAAGCTTGTACACAGCCAGTCTGTGAATTAAGTAGTTCCTCATTCAAAAAGAAATTCAAACTTCCATGTAGAAATTCCATGTAACCGCTAAAGCGCTAAACTGCTGTCGGCTGCACAAGAAGATATTGCTAAATAAATGACATCATGAAAACAGGTGAATTCATGCTGCTCAAGGGAAGCTGTGTTTGCAGCTTGATTTTCATATAGGGACCATATGGGATGAGGAGTAAATAGTCCATTGCATTTTGTTAGTTTACCTGTAAAACACGAACCCCTTTTATTAAAATTTAAAATATTAGGAAAATTGATTTTCCCTGTTAGGAAGGTTTTAAACAATAAGTGCACCAGCGTTTGCGGCTCATTATTGTTTCATTGCTGGTGAAGGAGCTCTCAAATGAGGGTCTGCAGTGAATGAGGGGCTGCAGGGGCTTCTAGTGTTTTTGTTATTAAAAGAGCCTTCTATCCAATATTATGACTAGCCTTCACTGATTTTAGGTGTGTTCTGCATCCACACTAGGAAATTGTTGTTGTCCATGGTAATCCATTGTATACTATTTTACTGTTTGTCTAAAATATGCTGCAAGTTTCCTTTAATGAATCTTAGGTTAAATTCTAGATTAGATCAAGGCGTTCTGCAAAGCTCGTACACTGGAGCGCGAAAATAAAACATTCAAATCCAAAATCCAGTAACACTCTCACTTTGGAATGACTTGAATTCATTAAGCTCGCTGAAAGTTTTGGTGTGAGTAAAGTTTAATGAAGTAGATTTGTCTCATTTGTCCTTCGGCACTCACTTGTTCTTTGAGCAGCAGGGCGATCCGGTCGCACATCTGGTTGCCGTCAATGGAGGTGAGAGCGATGTAGAGGAAGAGGCCATAGAGGACGGGCTTCGGAATCCACTGCAGCGGCACTGGCAGCAGGAACACGGACAGACCAATCAGGACATTCGCAGCCAGCGATGTCAGACGAGTCTCCTTCACACTGACGATCCTGTAGGCGCAGGGGTTATTATACTTTTATCATTTAAGAGTGGAATCAACGTGTGAATAAACCCAGTCAACAGTTTTTCTCTGCCTTATTATATATGTTTTATAACTGAATTACCATATACTTGTTAGTGTTCTGTTCATCCTGTTCGGTAAGTAAGTGAATCAGGACCTTTCGGTCTGTCTTCACAGTCCAGTCTTGGATGTGATCGTGATTTACTGGCCCCATAGCATGGAATAATGAACTGTACCATTTACTCTCAAGTCTATATGGCTCATATGTAAAGTTGTCTTTTTCTGACATCACAAATCAACATATTTACATATATCCACATATTAATGCTATAGACATGTAGTCCCCTTGTGTTTCAGTCTGGACTGCTTCTTAAATAAGGCACAATACAGAGCCCCATTAAACCATATAACACTGATAACCTGTTTAATGTTTTTTTCAGTTTAGCTACTCCAGATTTTATCTAACTGGGACACCCCCTATCATGTGATACCACCACTGAGAGGGTGAAGGGCAGCACATGCTTCCTGTGAATTACATTAAGCCAGCTCCTGCATCTTTTCAGACTAGACGGTGATATCATGACTGTTTTTGGTACATAAACACACAGAAAATACAGAATTGTAGGATACGGTCCTTTAAATAATTTCCTTAAGAATAAACTCTACTGCACCCTCTCAAGCACTCTCCCACTCCATGTAGTCTCTGAAGGTGTCCACTGCAGAGTGACTTACGTCTCACAGAGGTGCCCCTGCTCCACGTGTTGCTCAACCTTCGCCAGCTGACGAACATGCAGCGTGGAATGGGGGAAAGCTGCATGCATCCATGGCAACCCCAGCACTGACATCAAGATGTTGATAAATCCAGAAAGCATGAGATCCCAGTGGTATGCTGTTCCCTTCAGCAATCTGAAACACACACACACACCAAAACTGAGTCTGTCTGTACAAAACTGACATAGACAGAATGTATGACGGCTCAGTGATCCTGGAGAAAGCTACATTATAGCAACCGAGGAGGAAGACAAGACAATCATCAAGTTGCACATATATAACTGGGCGCTATGGTTGTACATGCCATACCTTCAAAATCAATAGAGAAACGAGTTCTGGAGTGTACCTGTTCTCCGGAGCATTGGTGAGGGAGATCACAATGTTCTGGTCGATGAAGATGAGAAGAGCAAGGAGAAAACCAAGGCCACATGCACCCAGCACATTCATCCCTGACAGCTTATTCAAAGCAGCAGTGTTGAATATAGGACCTTTATAGTAGTTGAACACCGGAACTGTGGGCAGGCACAGAGCAGAAATGCCTCAAAGAGCTGTTACAGTGAGAGAATGTATAAATGCAGAAATACGCAAAAACAAATTCAGATTCTCAGATGTTTCACGCAGGACAAACAAATAAATACAGCTCATTGTATTGCTATGAGGCATTACATTACACACTCTGTAGCATTAGTACAAACAGAGAAAGAGAAATCTTTTAATTGTTATGTTTAATCAAAAACTGCAATTACTTTCTGCAGGCATTCGATCCCACAACAAGCAGAATGTGAATTTGATATGCTTTCATCGATTAGGTAGAGGCAAACAAATACAAAAAAGAAAGCAAAGAATGTCCTCCGAGACACATTTCTTACCCTGGACCTATAAGGTCTTCGGCAAGTAACGTTTCTTCTTATTTGTTAGCTAGGAAGCTAGTGCTAATTCAATCGCAAGAACAGAAAAGAGGGAACCCAAAACGGTCTACTTTTTGCCTCTGTCCCAGGAAAGATGGACTGTCTGGAGGTCCCCAAGGAGAAAAAAAAATGCAAGCTTTGCTGGACTGCCTTCACATGAATGTACCCAATGGGGTGTGTGTGTGTGTGTGTGTGTGTGTGCACATGCACAACACTGTCCGCTTTAATAGTTGCCAAAAAGAAACAAATAAACGAAAATGAAACTGTTAATTGTGATCATTTGTATGCCATTTAATTGTCAGGTTGTGACAGGCCTATTTAAAACATTATGCCAGACACTCACGTTCAATGTGGATGAATAGGTAGGAGCCCACGAAGGAGAATATGACCACAGAAATGGGTAAAGCACAGTCTGACACCACCTCTCTGACTCTGGCATGGAGAAATGGGCTGGGGAACACCAAAGCATAATGTTTATACATCTGAGGCAAGACACTCTTAACTGCAACTGCACATATCTTGAGTCCTTACTGTCCCAGCACTTATATCCAACACAGACTAACAAACTCAGACTGCTATGATTGCAAAATTGTCAATGCCTTTTAAAAACACAATGAAAAACATTATTTCTATTCTGTCATAATGGTTGAACCAAGTAGATGATCTGAAGCAGATGAGGTTGAGAGGAGGGGGATGTGGTTATATTTCACATTTAAGGGATGATCACTATAGGGTGGGCTGGATCTTGAGAAATACAACTCTGAAAAACAATAACCACTGCAAAAATGTGTCTCAGGGTTTATCCCTAATAGTTTTGCCAGCTTTGCCTTAGTTTTTAAGAACTGCGGACAAGATTTCTCCTAATTTCCAATTAAAAACAATGTTCTTTAAGGCATCATTTAACACATCAAAATAAGAGAAATGATGCAGTGTTTACAAAATGGCAATAATTACCTTTGATGTAAATCTAGTAATATTTAACCTCCCAACTGGCCTCACTGTGAGAGGAGAGTGTTGATTACTCTGCAGTGTTTTTATACTTTTCCCTCATTAAATAAGACGTGATTCAGGTGAGCATGAAGCAGAATGAGGTGCTTGTGTAGGAATTTAACAGACATTGGCATGGAATGGTTGTCACTCATAGAGATGCTGATTTAAAAAAGAATGTCCAGAGCTGTATTTGTTCTTTGTAATGAAGATTTATAATCGCCTCCGTCATCTGACTGCGTCAGTCAAGCCAGAGTGGATCCTGACCTTTAAAGAAACTTCCCAATACATCTATTTTACCACTAGATAGTGAGGGCTGTTACAAAGCACAGCACAGTTACCTCCTCTTGATGAGAAAGAGAGCATAGCCAAGCCACAGAGTCCCCAGCATAAGCAGTAGACAGAGGATTGGGCGCTCCCTGGTGCACAGTATGAGGACTGCAGGCAGAGAGGTGGCTGTGCTGTGGTTTGCAGGTTGCTGAAGCTCATCTGCAAGCAAATGCAACTCCACCGCACTGCTGTTCACAAGTCTCGGGCCATGGTAATACTTATGGAAGACTAAGACAAGGAGGAAAAATGCTGAAGCTACATAACCAGTATACAGTTTGTACCTGAATATACACACAAAAAAATCTATTTTTTTGAATACACAGAATACAAAAGGCTTGTGGCTGCAAGCTTTCATTCCACTCCAAGAAGGAACATGCTTTATACAGTGTTTCCTGAATGCAGTCTTGGAAGCGCTTGGAAGGGTGTTTCCCTGTTTTAACATTTGTGCTTCCTTCAACATAGTAAGGGGCTCTTAATTAGAAGATTAGTTCAATAAGTTGTTTTGAGAGCAGGGAAATCATTTAAAAAATGCAGAGAAGAGCTGGCAGAGTCTGAAACATAATAGCGGCCCACTCAGGCAGTTTTCCCAGGCAGGAAGGTATCCAGTCACATTCAAATTGAATTGTCTCAAGGCACAGACTAATAAGAAATCTAGGCGTTAGGACAGCTGACCTCCATTTGGGACACAGCCACTACCTTTTTTATAATGAACTACTCTAAATCAAATTCTGCTACCCAATAATTAAATAAAAGGAATAAAGTGTAATTTGAATCAAAACCTGCAGCCACACATCCAAACCAGGGACTTCCCATGTAGAACCATTACATTTGTGTACATTGTGTAAAACTACACGAAGAAAAAGTCTGTTGTTATTATTATTTTTTTCTTTAGCAAAACTATGTAGTGATTCTACAAGGTCACGGTCATCGATCCATTATCTGAGCAGCTTGTTTTTGACCAAGGTCACAGTCGGTGCTGGAGCCTATTCTAGTGATTTCATGGCAAAAGATAGAGAAGCACCTCAAAGGCTGCAGCTCAGAATAACAGTACATTGTATCACTGCATCAACAGTACATCACATCATTTATTCTCATCAAACGGAATCTCAGGATTTTGTGTGCTATCATCAACAAAGAACGCTTGAGTTTGTGTTTGCAGTTCAAATTTCCGTCTGAGTTCGCCCAGTCAGGTGACAGGTGACATGTTTGGCGTCCTCGTTTTTCGAATCGAATTAGCTTGGTCGTTTGAATGCGTGTTCAAAGTCTTCTGTCACAATGTGTTTCAAAGAACGTGAACTCACTTTTGATGGTCCCTTTCACAGCATCACCCACAAAGGCAATGGAGATGAACAAAGCTATGACTTCCTCTGTAGAGCTGGGGGCACATAGCATACACTGAGAAGCCAATCTTGCCCTTTATCAAAGCATCCGAAGACACAACATGTAGCTGAAGGCACTCCAAGAACAGAGATGAGTCGGTGAAGGATATTTGTGAAAAATAAAAACAATACAGACAAAATAGGAAAGAGACAGTTTCAGGAGTAACAAGGATGCAAATAGCAAATATAGAGTTTTTTGCTGGAAGGCAAGGAAACAGTTCCAGTATGTCTTATAAAGAATCTTTTCACTGACCGTTTAAAGAGCTTCATGAATAGGCTGACATTGAAGACGCCTCCCGCTATAAGGAACAGGCTATTCCACAGGCCGATACAGGCATAGAACGCAGGGAAGTCAAGGTCATAGTCGTCACAGATACCTCTGATAACTGCAACACCATAACAGGCGATATTGATTCAACACAGCAGAGAACTAACAAAATGAGCTGCGGGGAAGATTTTGAATGTGTACCGCTGATGAAGATGGCGAGAGGGGCGGTGGTCAGAGGAATGACCATAGGGGAGCCGGAGATCAGAGAATAGATCACACCCCCAATACTCTGGCCTACAATGGTCTTCTGGACATCTGTGAGAAGCAAAAGAAAGCAAATACAGACTTGCTTCACAGGTCCCACTGCCAATGCCATCTTGTAAACAAAGTGATATAAAAGGTTCCTATTTATGCATTTTAATCCATTTAGTTGTCATTCGGTGACAGTTATACAGATAAGGCACTAGCATTTAAAGAAAAAAACAAACAGATTCGCAGTGTCTTTTGACAGCACACAATAAGATTAACTCATGGCCTGTCAAAGACTGACATACCTACAGAGTGGTTTGCAGTCTATGCTCACATCACAGGACTAATGTGGCATTTCTTTTTGCCAAACATGAAAGATCTGAGCTATAAAAAGACAAATAATATCGTCTTTTCTAGTCTTTTCAAAGTGAAACTAAGTACTTTAATTCAAGAAATACACAGCAAATGTACAGGAACATTTGCACAACTGGGTCCTGTTCGTCTTCCAGTGTGTCAGTAATGGTTTTAATTTGATAAAAGAACATGCAGCTCCTTTCAGGGCTAGGGTGTGACCACACTAAAGATGGAAATGGGTCACTTACAAACATCAATACCAACAGAAAGTTACTCTGACCTGAAAGCAACTTTCTACCACTGTGTCCTTGAGCAAGACACTTAACCCTCAGTGTCTCCAGGGGGACTGTCCCTGTAACTAATGACTGTAAGTCACTGTGGATAAGGCTGTCTGCCACTTCACTTAATGTAGGCTCGCAAACATTTAGGGCATCTGCCAAATGCTGTAAATGTACTTAAAAGATACAGTAAATAACAACATTTTTCCTCAGAACCAGGGATGCGTTTTGAGAACCATTACTAAACTAGTACCAGCTCAAAATATCAATAAGCTCCTTTAAAAATGCAATGTTCTAACATAGCTAGCGTTTTCAAGTGGTTGATGCTGGGTTGGATCAGTGCGATGGATTGGAAGCGATACTCACCATGAAACCATGTCGCATCTGCTCCTCTCTCTTATACAGGAAACTGCTCATCATATAATAGAATAATAGAATGACTGTTGAATCTTTTCACATCTTGTCTTGTCTTTTTTTGCACTGAACTGGGCAGTCGGTAGCCTAGTGGCAGCCTAGTAGCATAGTGTTGAAGTCAAGGCAATAATGTCAAATCAATCAGGTGTTTATTGTCATTTCTGCCATCTACATAGTGCACAATACACAGTAGAGAACAAAAACGTAACTATACAAGTGCTGGCAGGACAGGACTAAAAAGAGAGCAATAAAAAGACAACATTTAAGCCAGTCAACAAGAGCAGTAGCAGCACTAGTTAATACAGTGAGTAAATATAGTATTATGACAGACAGAGGAGAGCGCACCTCCCACCACAGTTCTCACAGCATTTTACAGAGGCACTATAGCAAGATCTGTGAATACTGATCTGTTAGTATGGATACTGGCATCAGTAACATCTGTAAAATAATAGCCATCCCGACTCAAAACTATCATGAAACACCACCTCATGCATCAGGCAGCATATTCATAACCCTTTTGTGTAATAACTTTCCACAATGTAGCTTTAACAAGCATTAAACTATTCTCTCGATTGGCGTAGTTCTCTTTATACCGTGCCAAATGACTTTGTGAACATCTCAACCATTTAATAATGCAGGAACTCTCTTAGAACATGCTCTACAGTGGATTTGAGTTTGGAATTCTGAAAAGAAATCTTCGAATTTGTGGAGACACTAAAGTCTTTGGACCTGAAGGCATTTCCAACACATGCTTTCTTCTCCTAAACATGTTTCTTATTTTGGCTTGAGGATCCAACAGGGGGGAAAAAAGCATTTTCTTCTATTTTCTGCCTGCTAATAATGTCAGTACCGACTCCGCCAACTGCACACTCTTCCTGGAAATGCTCTTTGTAGTTTGAAGAGACACTTTCACGGCATCTCCAGAGTCAATGCTGAGAGGAAGTGTGAAGTGTGTGCATACTCGAGGGAGATCCGTGGGGAGTGAGTGTGTGTGTGTGTGTGTGTGTGTGTGTGTGTGTGTGTGTGTATGTGTGAGAGTGAGTGAAGAGGAATAAACAGCCTCTGCTTGTTTTTTCCTCTGCGGTTGAGTATGTTTTTTTTTTCCTGTCATTTACTGCATCACTGAAGCACATTTGAATCAAAATAAGCTTTAAACCAAGCTTTAATGACACAGAATCAGAACTGACACGAGAAAAGCAGGGACATTTGAGTGAAGGATGACTTTAATACAGTCAGCCCCATCGAGTAAAACAATAAAGGGCTGTGTGTGTTTCTCCTTTAATCTCAAATTTGAATGTTAAAACCCCAGGAAAACACAAAATCAAAAGCCTGAAGTCTGAGAAAAACAGATTTTGTAATTTTGGATTATTTCTAGTGGATCGCTCCCATAAATTAGTGTATGAACTGTATAACCAATCCAGTTTCTTTCCCCAAGCAGTCAGGACCTTTAACTCATTGGCACCAAGGGACTGTTAAACACGAAACAGAAAACAAAGAATACAAAATACTACAGACTGGACTTTAACACAAAATGCTCATTCATCGTATATTTGTACATTTGCTCCAACATAGTCTACCTCATGCCAAACTTACACCTGCTATATCAACATTTTCCCAACCATAACTTGAATCCTGATATTTTAAATGCCAGTGGCACATTTCACTTTGCTATAATTGCTCACTCACACCTTGTTTTGTCCCTGTCCTGTTTTAAAAACCTATTTTGGTATTTTTGCTAAAATGCAACATGGAGAGCCTGTATGGACTGTACACTGTATCCTGAGTATATTGTTGTATTGACAATAAACAAAATCTTGTATCACAAGAGTGCATGCAATTCTTAAATGCACTTTATTTGAAGTTTACAAACAAACAGTGCAAGGGTAAACTGTTTTACCAGGGACAGGTATCAGGTGTGGCAAATCTGATTGGCAGTACCAAAGAATGTATGGAGTGTTTAGTGGTACACTTTTAAATAATGATGGCTAAAAATAAAGAGCAGCTGGATTTTTTGAGTGACGGGTTTCTGAGCAGCCTCGGTTCACGGAGAAGAAAATCAACACTGCCAGTTTTAACATGCTACTCTTTTATCAAAACAGTACGGTAAAAATAACCTCGCTCTTCATGACGGGTGTTAAAGGCAGCGCACATCTCTGGAGGCCAAGCTTAGCGTTGCATCCTCTTGCCTTGAATTGTGTTCAATTCACCTGTCTCATAAGATATTAACCTACTGCTTAACGCTTTAGCTGGAACATAAATACATATTATAACCTTTTTATAAGTGAGACGCGTGTGATGAACCTTCTAAACCACCAGCCTTCTGAACTTTCAACATGTAATGCAAAGATTTTTAATCTTATCCTGGAATAAATATTTCTACGTGTGCCATAAAAATAACTGGGAGCAAAATCTAAAGAGAGTATATTCCCATTTATATTTTATATTTAAAGTTCACCTGAGTGAACAGTAATACTTGAATATTTGAAGGGAGGGGGGAGGGGTCAGAGGGAGGGGGATGAACTATTGTGAATTTTTTTTATCTAAACTACATTACATAT
>JBBPDB010000128.1:2659691-2674617 GCA_037974465.1 Brachypetersius altus
CTGTGCCGAGTTGGTTGGGTTCGTCCTGCAGCAAGATAGTGACTCAAAACATAAGCTCTGCCAGAACTACCTTAGAAAAAATAACAAGATGGAGAGCTGGAAAACACGGAGTGGCCAGAAGTCTCCCGACTTAAACCCCATGGAGCTGCTTTAGGATGAACTGGACAGAAGAGTGAAAGCAGAGCAGCCTATAAGAGCTGCACACTTATGGGAGCTTCTACATAGTTTGGAAGAACTTTCTGCAGAATGAACAATGAGTTCTAAAACGTTTGTATATATTTTAATATGAGCCCTACCAAACATGTGGTTACAGCAATCTAGCAAAATAATCTAGCAATCTCTGCAGCACATGTAACAGTGTAATTTTTTCATCTTACTTCATGAAGAGAAGGGGTGATGTGAGGAGAGTGTGGCTGAGTTCAATCTTTAGTTCATTTGACCGGTATGTGACATGATATAGCATTGCATTCATTGTTTAAACTGCCATTTACTATGGTTATATGATTAAATGCTTTATTTAAAACGGCGATGAGAGTTATTTAAGTTAGGAACTGAATACAAAAATAAAATAATACATTAAAAGTATAGATGCTCTGACTGCAGTATCTCGGTTAAATAGTTGACTGAGATTTAAGCTGTTTTTCAGGTAAGAAACAGTTGTAGACTTCTTAAGCACTGATGTACGTCGCTCTGGATAACAGCGTCAGCTAAATGCCGTAAATATAAATGTAAATGTAAAAGTAAAAATATTCAAAGGTTATGAAATTACTTAAGTTACCCCACTGTCAAATGAGCGCTCCAGTCTAAACAAATAGGTGTTTTCAAGCATATACACAGAGCACACGGTGAAATGAAGCAACATTGATTCAGGACCCTGGAGCAACAGGAACAGCACAAGACTACACAAGTTCTGGCAGGATTGGACTACGAGAGGGAGTGTAAGGGAAACACAACAACAAAGAGTGCAATCTGAAGCACCATTCCATAAAACAACTTGAGAAGTCCAAATGTAGCAGTTTATGAAATGACTTAAGTACTTAGTAGGAACTTATATACAAGTACCCTATAAATAAATAAATACAGAAACTGTACATTAACCCTCAGCTTAGTCACGGTTCAGCAGTCGCGACTTCAGTCTTGCATGGATTCTTTCGGAGAAACAAACAAATAACTGTTCGCTGTAACCCCCACACCTACGCGGAAACTGCAGATATCGCTTTTTTTGTTCCTTTTGTGATGTCCGGGCCTCACCCCACTGCTCAGCACCACTCCAAACATAAACAACCAGCACAAGGATGAGGGGCTGCGGCAGATGAGGCCCAGACGTCACAGTCACCTGTACACACAGGCGGGAGGTTTGAAAGTAGCCAATCCGAAAGCGTTATTTATTTCGCCTTGCTGCTGATTGGCTGCTGCCCTATTTACATTTACATTTACGGCATTTATCAGACGCTTTTATCCAAAGCGGCTTCCATTTCCTAATTACAGGGGACAATCTCCCTGGAGCAACTCGGGGTTAAGGGTCTTGCTCAGGGACCCATTGGTGGTGTGCTGAGGGTGGGATTCGAACCCAGGACCTCTTGGTCTAGAGGCAGGTATCCTACCCACTGCGCCACCAACACCCTATGACGCATCTGTAGCAGACACAGTCCAGAATGAGTGTAAAATGCAATTAACCACATCACATATTTTCATTATACACGGCTGCTCTTGGAACGTAACCGCCGAGATTTATTTGCACAGTTTTGTATGATGCACAGTGTTTTGTGTTCACTGTGGAACCTGTGTATTATAAGCATTACAAGGATTGTGTGTATACAGAGCTGTTACTGGGAGGAAATGGCTAATGACAGCATGAAGTACAGAATAGCTAATAGTATGCAGCCTTGAAACAAGAGGACATCATGATACAATCACTGGAACATACAAACAATAATAGAAATGTTCCTCGTCTCCAGACAAAAGAAGATTCTCTGCGGACACGCGCTAATTTGGGTTATGGTCAGGGTCAGTCACGGCACGCTCTGTGGTTAAGGGCCGAGCCCAAGGCCAGACTGACTCCGACTCTTGTGCTGGTTGGTTTATTCAGTCTTCAACAGGGGTTAGATTTAACCACAAGGTCTCCATTACATCCTCTGTTTCCTTCAATGTCTGCCACAGTGGGACTCCAAAGAGCCTTGCAAATGATTTGTTAGTGATTTGCTCTGCTCAGTGATGCTTGGTGGTAAGCAAAGCACAAGATGCAGCTAACAGAATGTAGAATTTCACAAAACGTGGTTAAACTGAAAGACAAAACTGACGTAATACATCCAATTCATGTGCAAATGAAACAGACCATTCTGTGCATTCTGTTGATCCATTTGCCAAGATTTTCTTTCACAAACACAGGTGCTATGGCCCAACTGCCAGTCATAATAACCATGCATTCACTCCTGTTCAGCCTGTAAAGCTCTGTAAAACCCTCTCTGCAAAATAATCAGGGCTCTTCACATCAGCATGAGTTTGTGACATCTTCAAACACAGCTTCCCTAGATAGTCCTAAGTTTGCCTTCCCTAACATATCTTCTTGGTTTCACAGTTTACTGCTGGCAATTTCCCAGGTTTCACAGCTTTAATACCTCTAAAAGAAATATTATAACACACACTTTATGTGTGCAGGAGGTTTTTAGAAGGAACAAGATGTGCAATGAGTCTCCAGAGGCCGGAACAGAGCCTTAAGAAACGGAAAGTCTCTGTACATCCTCTGATGTTCCCAAAATGAGCTGTTACCAATATCACAGTGGGTTTTCAACCACTTCTAGGGAAACATCTTCTTATGTGTCTTGGATATCACCTTTATTCTAGGATCTGTAAGCAAACGACTGTCGATATTTAAGGACCTGTCAAGAAACCATAGAGGTGGGCAGTATGACAATAGGTTATACAATATGTGTTGTTGTTTGCTCTCTATACTAGAGCCCTATATATTGATGACTCCATGTATGTTTAAAAGTCAGATTTAGACGAATTGTAGCATCTGTGTACAAGAATACAGCAGAATTCTCTGTTTTAGCTTGCAATAGTCCAATAGTGCAGTGCCACATTTTTCCTCATTAGCCCTTTTTATATACAGCACGTTTAGCACAACCCAGTTTGGTGATTTTCTTTCTCAAACAAGCTCAGCTCAACAGCCAAAGACCTGGTTTAGGAGATGAGGTGCTAGAATTTGGTGTAGAGGTTGGTCAGACTTGCTTATCAGCTATAGCTTGCTCCATACATTGTGTTTCTGTGGATTTTTGGTCAGAAAACTCTGTATGGCATCTTTAGTGGTTCAGGATACATTTCACTGTGTGTTGTACCAGTATGACTATGCATGTGACAAATAAAGAATCTCGAATCTACTTTAAAGAGCTCAAGATATACTGAGATCTGGAGTCCTCTACGCCCAAAACAAAATCAATTAGCTCTTCAAAATAAACATTCTATTGGCTTCAGAATAACACATTCTGTGTACATTTACAATAATATGTGATGGATGGCCTCGGTGCATACAAATACAGCAAATTATTCTCGCTTCTAATTTTCATTCACGTTAGCTATTGCCAGGCCCAGCTTTGAGCACCGATCACCATCACACCTTCCATCGCATCACCTCTGAGTGTGCTGCCTTCGTGGTCGTGTAATGGTGAATGTCTAATGAGGCCTATTTCAGCTTATTAATCTGCTTATCCTCAGCCTGAGTGAATTCAGCCAGAACAAATGGACCTGTAAATCAGGCAGATATAGGGACCAAGCAAGATATAGGCAACCAGTAATCCATGCAGCTTCTCATACTGCAAATGAATATAAAAGCATGCTGCACTGCCTTCTAGCCTAATGACCATATAAGCAGTGGCAAATACGTCTGTAATGCAGCAATGAAATTGAGCCTCCAAAAGTAAAAAAGCTGACAAAGCATGAATGCAGGTTGTGTTAGGCCAGAACCTTGTGGTAATATTGAACTGAAATCTTGTGGTGACATAACCAAACCACAGGCAAGTTGCTTGCACAAGGCAGTGGCATGTCAAATCTTTCATCATACTTGCATAACTGATGCCTTGCACGCTTGCCATGTCATCTTGAAAACAAACATATACATATTCCCTTTAAACAGCTACTCTTGATTGATCTTCAACATTCTGATTGATACATGAAAGTTTCCTTCGCCGGATATGATACGCTGATAAAAGTGTGGTGTGTTTACTGCACAGACAGTGACATCTTGAAATAAAGAGAAGTCCCACAAATGCTAGAGAATGAGACCATCCCTCATGGGTGATCATTTGGTTACGAGATGAAAAAACTCAAGAAAAACAAAGACAGAGAAATCTGAGTTAATGACACAGTAGTTTTCCTCCCTTATCACCCATGTGAGTAGAGAGCATATGGCAGGAGCAAAAACACACAACACAGGAAAAAAGAAGCTGCACTGAACTCACCAGCTGGCACAGAATGAAGCGCTTGTTGGTTCTCCATTGTCTTCTCGGCTTTTCAACCCATCACTTTTGACAGCAAGAACACTGGCACCTACAAAAGTCTACCTTCACACACTCCACACCTTTGCAGCCTCACTCTAGTTCAACTCTTCTCCACAAGGGCAGGATTAGTAGAGCAGCTCTGCCTCTGGGTCCCTGTGCCTATCCCAAAAAAATCCACAGGTGAAGCTTGTCCCAGTGCCAAGCTCAGTGCTCCAGCCCTAATAAAACCAGGCTTCACTTTTCAGTCTGCTGCTCAAGACTACACACTTATTCCAGTTCAATCCAGTTTGTAATAAATAGATATTATAAACGAATACATACAGTTCAATTTATTTCAGTCTTCTTTTGACCCCTTACATTCCAGACTTATTACCTCCTGAGGCTTATTGTTCTGAATGTGCATGAGATACAAATGAATTTCTTCTCATGTTAAGTTATAGTAGTGAATGAAAATGAGAGATGTCAGAAATACTTTACATGAGGCCATAGATGTACTTTTGGTTCCCTAAAAAAACAACAGATGGCTTTTTTTCAAAAATAAATAAATAAGTAAATAAATACTTGTAAATGAGGTGTTAGTGTGAGGTGCTATCTGTTTAACGGTCTTAAGAAATCCAAATGACAGACCCTCTATGTTATGTGAAAGGGTTTTTTTAAGACTCTTTTAAACAAGTGGTTGCTTTATGGCTTCAGGCTAAAAAGTGTAGAAGCGGTTCCTGGTCATTACAGGGTAAAGACTTAGTCACAGAAAACTAGCTGGTGGCTGGGAGAATATGGAGCTGTGATCAGAAGGGCATGGGTTTGAATTCCAGGACTCCAGTGGTCTCACTGAGGTACCCTTGAGCACTGCTCCCTGGGTGCTGTGTTGTTGGCTGCACACTGCTTCACTTGGTGAAGGGGTTAAATGCAGAGAAAGAGTTTCACACTGTTCACACTGTGTGCTGTATTGTGTTCACATGCTATAATGGCCACTTTACTTGAATATTTGCACCTGTTCTCCTCTTTAATCATTTTTCCATGCTCTCATGTCATCCTTTCTTTATGAGTATAGTTAGCGTGTCTGTTTTTCTTCCTTAAGTATTTTATCCATTTTCCCCTTTCCTGGCCAACAGTGTAGCATCTTGGTATGCAGGGTATGCACTTGCCTGTGAGATTGTGTTTTGGTTGGACAATGATTGGCCTCAGCTTCTCACTTTAACTGTGCATAATCACCTGTTTATCAATGCTCTGTTGACACAATTTCAAGTCTAAATGCACTCTGCCTTTTAGGGATGACTAAAGCAGCTACAGGTTCAAATGTAAATTCTAGTGAAGGTTAGTTATAGGATACGTGCTTCAGGTTTATGTAGTGCTAAAACAAACAGGGTTTCAGGGTTTCAATAAACTAACTAGTTTTAACAAGTTTGGTGGGTATGTTTTTACATGAAGGTCCCTCTTCCAGCAATCTCCCACCTCTGTGCGAAAAGCATGATGAAGGGCACTTCCCAGCCCTCACATGCAGTGTTCTCCTGCCTTCCATCTAGCAGATGGTTCCACAGTATCAGAACAGTAACTGGCAGACACTGCTAGAACTTTTCCCAAGCAGTCAGAGCCCTTAAGTGAAAGTGACCATTCTGTCATACGTGAACACATCACTGTTCGCAGTGTGAACAGCATGAAATTCTTCCTCTGCATCAAATCCATTCACCAAGTGAAGCAGCAGGCAGCAAGGAACACAGTGCAAGGGAGCTGTGTTTGGGGACGGTACCTTGCTCAGCGGACCTAGGAGGTACCACTAGCAGACTTGGGAATTGAACCCACGACTTTCTAATCGCAGGGCAAACACCCTAACCACTAGTGCACCAGCTGCCCCAAAAGACTGTTAACTCAACAACACAAAACAACACACAAATAACACAAAATGCTCATTTATTTCTACATTTGCCCAAACACAGTCTACCTCATGCCAATTTTACTGGTATTGTAAATACCAGCAGCGCATTTCACTTTACTGTAACTGCACACTCACGCTCTGCATTGTCTCTGTCCTATTTTAAAAACATAATCAGAATTATATTTATGGGTATCTCGTAAATCTTGATCTTGATTAGTGTGTGTTTGGACCCCAAGAGGAACCACAAGAAAAGCACAACGATGTAACAGAAAACACAACACAACTAGAAAAGGCAACATTGGTTTCAATTGCTGACTTTACACTTTTGTTAAGAAACACAAAGACCTGTATGGATTTATTTTCACCATTTATCTTTGGTTTTAACTTGAAACATGGAAGCATGTGCCCATGTTAAAGCCACACAGTCTAGTGTTTGTCACTGTGCATATGTTCGTTTTCATGAAGATTAAGTCAAGATATGACTTAAGAATTGTTTTCACATTTAATTCCATGTCAAATGTAAATAAACATATCTGGTGCAATTCAGCCCTGCCCTGTTTGCCACAGTGCCCCACTCAGCATGTTGTTATTACTGTACTGAATGAATCAACCTAGAATGAAACTACAAAAAGTAGATGACAGTAATTGGTGGCTTGAACCGTACACAGAGACACACAAACAGTCCAACGTCTTTACGATAAAAAGATAACAATATCTGCATTGTCGCATTGTCACCTAGAACACAAACCTCCTGCTGTTCGTTAGGCCTCCATTGTAAATATGAATTCACTCCTTACAGCCTGCAGGTTAAATTAAAGGTCAGACGAAATAATATAAATAAACATTATAACTTTACCATTTTGATTTGCTCCAGAAGGGATTTTTAAAAGAACACTAAACCAGTGGAAACTTGTAAAAAATATAGCAGGATTGTACTTTTCAAGGGCTGTTTGAAATGCCGCTTCAGCCCACCGGCAGATGTTCTCGTCCAACATCTGTCAGATCTATAATGTAATACTATAAAACAACAGTGCTGCTCGGCCACACTGGCAATTCAGGCTTAAATTGAGCACACAGGGAACGGCGGGAAAATATGTGTCTCTTAAATAACTTCCACCAGTAACCACCGTCAGGGCATTAAACAATTTCCTTTCCTCCGAGTAGATTTAAACTGTGGCAGTATGAATACTAAATGAATGCACAATAAGCAGCAGTAAAGTGAAACGATAATTTAATTATGCAGTTGGGTTCATGCGACGAATCCACTGAGAAATTAGCTCCGCACCAAATCAGTAATAATTCTAATATGCTCAATTTGACAAATCTACACTGAGGGACCTGGGAATATTTCACTGCATACGATTCAGAACACTCCCTTTAAGTACTCGCAGGGAGGAAGGACGACTGCATTCAGAATCCCACAGCATTATCTCATAATGCGGAACCGTATTCATATATTTACAAAAAGGGGTTTATCACGCCTCTAGTGTCTTACTTTAAGGCACTCCAGCCTGTAAAAACTCCTAAATAACATAAATTGAAATGAAATAACCCAGAAAAACTCTGCATCAGATATTAGAGGGAAAACATTCAAATTTAGTCCAAACCAAAACTAGACTGAAAGTGTATCATGCTGTGATGCTGTGTTTCTTATTGTGGGGTGGCAGAGTGGGTATGATGGCCTACTATTACACGCTCATCTTTGCTTCAATTAAAACTGCTCATTTTAAAGAGTTATTATACCCTAAAGACGTTAAATCTGAAATATTGTTGTGTAATAGTAATTGAGATCAGCCTGGTTGAAATTGTACCACTTCTTCTCAGACTTCAGCCTCTGCAGCGCCCCCTCTGAACAGACAAATGAGGAAAAATGAGTATAATCACCCAGTCAGTGTTACCATTCATCTCACACTGCACTCAACAGTGAATCTGAAATATAGGAATATATTAGGGACACCTTCTCTGTTTCTACACTCATTGTCAGTGTTATCAGCTCTGTGCTGAGAATGATCCACCAAATAAGACCTGCTCACTGGGGGTCCTCACCATTGATGACCAGAGTAAAGTGGGCTAACAAATGATTCAGAGGAACAGATGGATTACTGCCTGCAATTGCGAACTAGAAGGTGCAACTATAAGTGAAATAGATGAAATGGACTGATACACTTATGGAAGGCAGGTGTACCTAATAAAGGGGGTGGTCGGTGTGTATCTGAATGAGATTCTGAAAACTTTATTGATCTCAAAGGGAATTGCTTATGTTTCAACTATACAGACACACAAACAAGAACAACATAAAATGCAAAGTCTTCCAATGGAACTCTCCAGAAAATGCTCCATACATCATGCTGTATATACAAATGCTGGGGAATTAATGCTAGGAGGTTAAGGTTAGGAGAGTGGTATTGTTGTAATTGAGATAAGCAGTAGATATTAACATAAGTAGTGAAATTCACAAGGTGTATATATCTTAAGTGGGATCAATATGAGCGTGTTGAGAGTTGATCTCACCTAAATATTAGTTAAGGTTCGACTATGTGAGAAACTGCTCCACAAATGACCACTACTGCATTAATGGTAATTTCTGTTAGCCTCTTTATGGAGTTTCAGTGTTACATTAGCATCAAGCTAATAAGCTAATAAGTCTTTACTAGCCAATTAGCTTTAATTTATTACCCAACTCACAAGATGAGTTCTTTATGATACATGCTAATCAGGTCCTTTTGTATTCTGTCCATTCCTCTCTGTTTTATGCCTAGCAAGATTCCCTCTCTCTCATCTGGGTGTGTGTGTGTGTGTGTGTGTGTGTGTGTGTTTGTGTGCTGAGATCATGAGAAAGATATAAAGCATTTTATTAAGGAATGTGTTTGTTTAATCTGCCTTTTTGTAATCATGTTAACAGGCTATTTGGGTCCCGGTGAAGTTAAGGTGACTCACACAGAGTCGACCAAAGTTTGCTCTTTTCAAACTGCGGTGCCCAACCTCCTGTTTTAAGATGAACTAGGGGTGGAGTTTTCTGAAAACTTGCAGTGAACGGGCTAGTACTCAAAGATTTTACCTCAGTATCAGTACAGGAAAAGAAAAAGAGCTATCCTGCCACCTCTAGACAGAAAAAGGGACAGTGATGATGGTGGTTTAAATGAAGGAGGGTTGTGACAATGCAAAGGGCTGACTGTTATAGCGATAGACACTTTCAATTTCCCCTGCCTTCCAGTCCTGACAGAAATGTCTGATTGGACGGCTGAAGGAATGTTTTCTTAAATTAGCTTTTGTTGTGTTCAATTGCTGGGATTCCTATTGCATATTTCACGCACTAAGAGCTCTTTTTCTGATTTCAGCGGCCATCAGAAATGTCTAACGTTCTCTTTTTTCAGCATCCGTGACATGTTTTGTTATGTTTCCTCCTCAGATGGCCATTCATCGCAACTTAGTCCTCACTTAGTCCTGTATTCACTATAAAACATTTGTACTTAATCTGCTTCACCCTACCTTAGTGTACTCAGAAAATACGCTAAACTGCTTCATTTGAATTAAGTGGCCATTCATTTTTGAAACTAGACCATAATTTTACCTTACAGTTACATTTAAGGCATGAGTGTGAAACCCCTTCATGTCAAATCGATGGCATTTATTCAGGAGGTCCTATTTTTTAAGGGGGGAAATTTGAAAAGTGAGGGGAAGATTTTGTAGTTTTGCCCCATAATCAGCATTAATCTGTGCACTTTGTCCCTTAATTTTCCTTTCTTGTATGAGAAATTAAGGTAAAAATTTTAAAGGGTAAAATTAAGGTGTTAGGTTTTGTAGGGACTGGCCTGCGTTCCTCGCCTTTTCCCCTTAAGCAAACTCTTGTTTACTTTCCTCTTACTCTCTCACTTATGCTTGCCATGGAATTCCTTTACGATAATGCAATCATTCAAGGCTATCATTATCATATATTTTTGTAAAGGTTAGACGCCTCATAAACCTTTATTTTCTCATCTAAACCGACATCAAACGGATACTTTCATGAAACACTTTGGGGGCTCTGTTATTGGTTCAGTTTAGTGGGTTTGTACTCCATCTGAAATATGCGAGAAAAACAAGGCTTGTGGCAGTAAAAGTTGTAGGTGGGCATGTTAGGCTGGGCTGTGTACAGTCTGGCCCTGTGCTGCTTTATTTTAGCTCTAGAGGGCAGCAGAGGCAGTAAGTTGCTGGAAGAGGCCTTTTTTAAACTGTAAGCATTATTTCGCCCATAGCCTACAGTGGAATATGATATGAATAGGATTTAACATGCATATGAGATACAAAACCAGTTTCTACAAAAAAAGTTGTATTTAAGTAATACTTTACTCTGTGCATTGCGAAAAATGACATCATGGCAAGTGAAGGAATTTTAAATGCAGAGGACATACACTATGTAGACAAAAGTATTGGGGCACCTGACCAGTTCACCAGCAATGACTTTAATGACATTGCATTCAGATTCATGGACTTTAATATGGATTCATATGGATTAATAACTGGTTCCACATCTCGTCCAACAAGGTCTGGCTCACAATCTCATCCCAAAGGTGCTGGATGGGGTTGAGGTCAGGGTTCTGTGTGGACCAGTCAATTTCTTCCACACTGAACTCCCCCAGCATGTCTTTATGGAGCTCGCTTTGTGCACTGGGACACAGTCATGCTGGAATAGAAAAGGATTTTCCACAAACCCAGTCCACAAAACATGGTGTTGTTCAGAATATCTTGGTCTGCTGAAGCATTAAGATTGACCTTCACTGAAAGTAAGGAGCCCAAATCCTGAAAACAGGTCTGTCCCAATACTTTTGTCCATATAGTGTTTCTAGACTTCTTCCGATGTGACTGTTGTACAAATATAATACAATTTTCCAACCTATAGCTGGACATTTATTCATCTACAGTGATCTTATTGAGTGTTTTGCTCCACAGATCATTCTTTATTTTTCATTTTTACTTCAGTTCAGAGTTGGCAAAAGTCCAATACTAGAAATATAGTAGGTTCCAAGCCAATATGGGCAAGAAATGGTGGGTTACATATTGGAGGGGAAAAAAGAATCATATCCAGTCCTTTAATGAATCCAGATTGAAACTATGTCATTCCATGTTATACCATATAGTTAAGTGTGAGCAATTACCTGATGTTTAAGTAGCTAGTTTTATGACTTAATAGCCTTTGCAAAAAAGAAAAAGTGATGTCAAATGCTACTTAAAGAAATAGTCAAAAAGATTTCCCCAGATGTGGTCAGTTAGCCCAATTTAGATTTTCAAGGTTAGCTCCGGAGCCGACAGGGTAAAGTGGCCCTTATCCAGAGCGACTTGCAGTCATTAGTTATTGGGACGGTCCCCCTGGAGACACTGAGGGTTAAGTGTCTTGCTCAAGGACACAATGGTAGAAAGTGGGGGATTTGAATCTGAAAATTTGTGTTCATCAGGTTCACAGGCAAGTGTTTTAGACACCAGGCTAGGACCACTGGAGGAGACGGATTCATGTAGTTTACAAACCCTGGAAGTCATTAGTCAGCCAAATTGTTTCAGCAAAAATACACCGGCTAAATTTCTCCCAACCCACTCCAACTACATCCAGCTCTCCATTAACAATTCCTAATGCGGTTTAAGACACAGTATGAGGTCTTACATCAGCTGAATAATCAATGTAGTGCCATTTTCATTTTCAGTGTAGAGTTACTTTAGGGGAGCAAAAATATTCATATATATTTAACATATTCTTTTCTTTTTAACATATAAACTCTTCACAAGCTTCAACTGGTCCAGAATTCAGCCGCTCGCATCTATACCAGAACACCTTCTATTCATCATATTACTTCCCCTTTGCAGCAGCTCCACTGGCTCCCGATTAAATTTAAAATTATTCTGTTAACCTTCAAGACTATTCTCGGCCTCGCCCCTCCATATCTATTCGACCTCTTTCATATTGCCACTCCCTCGCGTACCCTCAGATCATCCTCCTCCATCCACTTAACTGTCCCTTCTGCCCATCTTACCACTATGGGGAGCTTTCAGCCGCTCTGCTACCCAGCTCTGGAACTCACAACCACCCGAACTTACAACATCAGTTCATTTTCATACTTAAATCCACACTCAAAGCCCCTCTGTTCAAGCGTGCTTTCTCTCTGATTTTTCTACAATGTATAAATGGGCTACATTTAATATGCTTTTTTTTTTTATCTTGTCTGTAATTAATGTTTTTACTGTTTGCAGCACAAATGTACAAACAAAATGTATCATTATTATTATTATTTTTATTATTTTTTTTTAATTATTATTTTTATTATTATTTTTATTATTATTTTTTTTATTAATAGTAGTAGTTTTTTTTTTGCATTTTACATCAAATTTGTGATCATACACCAGGACAGATTCCAAAGTTGATGCTGCTGTGTGTAACGTTCTACTGAATGAAAACAGTGCCCTCCACTGGTCTGAGACTTAACAACAGCATATCAAGTATCAAACCTGCTTAGCACATCTTAACAAGTTAATTGGAAGTGTCTGAGTCTAATTTACAGTCCTGTGTGTCTGCATGGTTTTGTCTGGGTTTAAATGCGGCGCTCAGATTGTAACCCAAGGGGCTACAGCCTGGCTGAGACACACGTCCGCCCCTCGGGAGCAATTTGAAGGCAACAATTGGCTCTCAGATTGATGTCTTGTGGATATGCATGCTAAGCTAATAAATGCGCTAGAAAAACAAATACTTCCTTGCTTTCTCCTTGAGTGGGGGATGAGAATTACATGAGCACAGCAAAGCAATTTCAGTTCAATCAGTGGTTATTTCATATCATATTTTTGGATTATACTTCGTTTTAAAGTTCTGACCTTTAGAATGAATGAATATCTTATTTCTTATTTATGTAAGTAAATATTGTGTTACAAAAAGTGCTGTTGACATAAGCACTGATCCCTGTGCTGTGGTTTTAAACATATAAAAGATATCGCCCTAATGAGGACACAGTGGGGTTATATCTGATCTCTACCAGTGAATCATTACAAAAGACCCTCTTAATTTAGTACCACTGGTCAAACTGTGATTCCAAAGGAAAGCTGTGAAAATGAAGCTCATTAAGTATTCTAAAGAAATCAGATATAAACTTATAGATAAACACAAGACTGGAAGATTATTTGAATAGTGTGCAAAACGGGTAGAAACTCCATCAGACCTGAAGCAAGGGGTACCGTCAAGTTCTAGCCTGAGGGGGCAGACGTGCTTATATTGAAAATGCACTTTTAGAGAACATTGGTTTTGCATAAAATACAGACTGGAATTTAATTCAAATACATTAGTATCCATCAAAAATACAGTATCTATTCTAGTAATCCAGGCAAGTCTAATGACTAGTAGTGGTAGTAGCTTAGTGGGTAAACCCCCAAACCTCCTAATGTCTCCAGGGGGATTCTTCCTATAACTCTTGATTGTATGTCTCTCTGGATAAAGTGATCACTATTCCAAGATGCTTTACATGAACACGAAACTGAGAAGGTAAAGTGTGGGCCCACAAACATGCTCTTAGACTCTAATGGGTTAAGACTGCATGCGTATGTGTGATGTGTGTCAGTACAGATCTTCAATATTTATATTAATGGTCCACAGATCAGAGTAATAGATCACAGATTCTGTGTTCAGTGTATAACATTAACTCAAATGGGAGAAAAAACTCTGAACATGGCATTTTGGAATAAAGTGTAGCAGTTACTGAATAATAGATCTTATGAGTGATAACTGGATAATAGACCTGCAGTTTAATGAAGTACTTTTCGAATTGAAATCCATCATATTCACAGCATACAGACACCTGGCACAGACAGTACATGCAGAACATAAAAGAATGGAAAACCTGCCTCCAAACATTATTATAATAGAAATAATTCAAATCTTTGGAGTGGTCTAGTCATCAAAATGACTGACTATGGTAACTGTAAGCCATGGTAGAGCTGGCAACTGCTGGAGTAGCCTAGTGGTTAGGGCATTCGCCCTGAAAGTCCGGGTTCGATTCCCAAGACCGCTAGGTACCGCGGAGGTACCCAGAGCAACGTACCGTCCCCACACACTGCTCCCTGGGCGCCATGTTCATGACTGCCCCCTGCTTCACTTAGTGAATGGGTTAAATGTGGTGTGTTCACGTATGACCAAATGATCACTTTCACTTCAAACCTGGTGACTGTGATCAAATTATAAGATGCTTTATTTGTCCCAAAAGTGGGAAATTAAAAAAAAATTTATTATAACTATTATCAGCTAATATAATAACCGTGTGAAACTGATATAATACGGTGAAACATATATATATATATTTTTTTTTTTTGACTGAGGAGTACATCTTCTACAACTTGAACAAAGTGCAGCAGCCCAGATCAAAATTAAACCTCACATCATCCCGTTTTGAAAAAACTTCTATCTTTCAGCATAGATTTTAAAAGCACTCTTTAAAGCTCTAAATGGCCATCATTTTCACGGCTTAGGGGGTTAGCCCTCAGCCGTGAGCTACCTCCTGGAAGACAGGCACAAGGCAGGCAGGCATCCATGAATGTGGTTTCTTTATTT
>JBBPDB010000128.1:2678141-2689210 GCA_037974465.1 Brachypetersius altus
TACAAAGAAGAATAGACGGAGAGAAAGGTAATAGGATTGTTTGCTTTCTCTCTCTCTCTCTCTCTCTCTCTCTCTCTCTCTCTCTCTCTCTCTCTCTCTTTCTTCAATACCCCCACCACCACGACACACAAACCTTCAACACGTGTAAGACACGTTTAAGAACTGGATCCTGTGATGCTGATTTTGGTTCTTACACAAGCTCTGCCAACAACAATTTCCCTGTCTGTTATTTAGGTGAATCATCAGAGCTGATGTGTGTGTGTGTGTGTGTGTGTGTGTGTATGGAGCTTCTCCTCATCTCATTTCATTAGCAAATGGGCATACAGAGCTTATCTCTATTAGTGAATGAGATTTAGGGCACTGAACTGGATCTAGATTCCATTAGACCAAACTAAAGTTGGAGTTGTTGAACTCTGATGAGAATACTATGGCATAAAAAAAAACCCCAAAAGAAATAACTGCACAGTAATGGCTTAACTTTAGCATGAGTGGAAATCTCTGCACATTACCCCAGCCAGGCCTTTCGGGACGTAAGAATACTTATTAGCCGCTTAATGACTAATATCTTGGTCTGATTGTGTCTGAAGTACTTAGGTGATTGCCTTAGCGTGAGGTCTGATTGCAGCCTACTGTGCAAAGAGTGTGTGCATCAGGGTCACAGGTGATGGGTTTCTCACTGTTCCCCCGCACTAGGCAGCAGTCAGCTTCTAAAGCATTCGTCTCACGTTCACTTCTGCTGTGAGGTCAATGCCTGACAAAATATTTAACAAATGAAAGCAGATCAAGCACTCAGATATCAATATCAAAGCAGACTTCGAGTTTTTGCCGTGTAGAACAGCAGACCGCAGGCCAATAGCAACCTCATGCTTCAGAGCCGGGTCTGACAGAATGCCAGAAAGAGTGAGATCCATTTCATTGAGAGGCTCTAGGTGGAGACTGGTTGTGCTCATTATTTCCTCTCTGCAGAGCCTCCTTTTATTGCTGGTTCAGTAGAAGTTTGCAGATTTGCAGAAAGGACATGCTTCGTGCATCAGACAGTTCTAGAGCCAGGCTCCTCTCTGTCTTAGCCTGAGGCCTGGCTGGCTGCTGGCTGCTCCGGCTGCTCAGAGATGATGGACAGGTGCTGATGGATATGCTACTAGAGCCACTACGGTGGAAATGCTGCTTTAACAGGGTCAGAATCCATAACAGACACAAACATAGAGAGACAGAGACAGAGGGGGAGACACAATATGGCCGCCCTAGCATCAACGGCCGGTGATGATACTGTCCCTTTAGGCGGAGCTCCCTTTCCCTTTCCTTGCTCCAGTCAACAGGCATCCCCCGTGTGCCACTCATGCGATGAGACGCGAGGCATGATGAGTCGAAAGAGTTGGCATCCATTCACATCCAGGCTTTTCTGCTTCTGTGTGAGACCACAAATTACTGTCCGGACGCTGCTTAAACAAACTGTCGTTATTCAACCACTAACAGCCACTCACACTAACTTAAAAAAAAAAAAACTGAATTAGTCACAGCTTCCAAAAGAAAAGTTTCCAAAGCAAACCTGTTCTTCACATTAGTAAACCCAGACTTCAGAACCCAAATAAAGACTCTACCAGAGCAAAAGTTAGTAACCCTACGGCACAAATTCATGACCGGATGCGGCTTAAAAAAACTTTGTCTTCGTTCAACCCATTCACACACAGCCAAAAAAATGAGTATGTGAGTGCTTTGTAGTTTCCAAACAAAACATGTCTCTTAGACTAGTAAACTCAGACCTGAATTAAGAACTGCGAGCAAACTGAGGTTCTACCAGAGCGGACGTCAATAATCTACTAGGGCCCAAGCAGATTACACACCACTAATTCATGGCCGGATGCTGCCTAAATAAACGTTGTCTTATTTCAACCCCTAAAACCCATTCACACTAACATTTCTTTCCCAAAATTTCACAAGTGAAATTACCTCAGCCGCTATGTCTTTCTGCCACTGACACGTCCTTTGTGAACTCTTTGCAACTTGGTGAACTTTGATTGTGTTGACCTCTGACATACAGCCCTTTGAGCAGCAGTAATGAAGATCCAAAATAGAGGAAGGCCTCTACCACAAAAAACAGTGGTGGCATCGTATACAGTTATGTACAAAATGGGTTAGATTGTTCTCATTCTCTCATTCCACAATGAAATTCAAAACCACTGCTGAATAACTAACTCTGCACTGTGGTGGCTAGCGGTTAATACTAACCAAAAGTGGTCTAATTGTGGACAACCGGTGAACAGGCTACAAGGTCATGGTTGCCCAGAGTTCAGTGATGCTCAACAGTAGTGAAGGATAAGCCGCCAGGCAGATTTTTGCTGAAAAAGTAAATGCTACTTCCATTTTGGTGCCATATATCAAAAAACAAGCATCAGAGGATTTGTAGAGCCCATGCCTTGATGGGTCAGAACTGTTTTGGCAGCATGGGAGGGACCTAGAAAACATAAATCAAGTGCTATTGGAGAGAGAGAGAGAGAGAGAGAGAGAGAGGGAGAGAGAGAGAGAGAGAGAGAGAGAGAGAGAGAGAGAGAGATTTTAATGTTATGACTGATTGGTGTATACACTTTATTAGGTACATGGGTACACTCACCTTGATCAAGCATTACCCTATTCATCATCAGTCATTATATCACGTGAGTATATATAATTTATTTATTAGTGTTATTTATTGATATATTATAAATAACAAGTAATGTTAAGTTCATCACAAATCACATTTGGTGGGCTAAGCCACTTTTGAAGCCATGTAGACGTTAAATATTTTAAAGGTTGTGGATTCAAATCCCAATAGTACAGTTTTAGGTGCATGCAAAGTACTCAACCTCCTATGATCAGTGTAACGCTGGCAATGCTGTGCTCCAAGACTGAAAATAGCTACGCTAAGTTCACACTCATCAGTTTTAGCCTGGACCAAAGGTACATTTCCCAGGCAGTTTAGGGAAAAGCCATAGATCAGAGGCAAATCAGAGTGCTCTAAAAATGGCTCCCGATTGCTATGTGTGAATTGTTCACCATCCAAGAGGCTCTCAGACACCCAACAGATGTCGAGCATGCTAAAGATCTGGACCTGTTGGTGAGTCCAAAACCTGTATGGTGAAATAATTTGTGACCGGTGATGAGCTACAGCTAATAAAAGAAAATTACAGCAACGGAAAAGCTGTGGGAGGAGTTTATACACTTTATTTTTATGTTCATACATTTTCCCTTGATATCATGTGTGAGAAATGACTGTCTCACACATGGTATCGTGTTATTCCCACATCGCCTCTCGTTATGTTTTTTGTGGCAAAAATAAAATTCTTGCTGGTGAAAGAGCTTGTGATGCTTCGACAGCTTCTAATTAGTTCTGTAATGTGAACAGTACAGCAATCATTCGGCAGCAAAATGACCAGGGTTCCTAGTGGATCAACAGAGTATTACTTTACTTTACAGGCTTATTTTACCATAAGTAGAGAGCAAATTCCACTTTTGAGCCGAGTTTGACTTTGAATGCATTAACATATGTATAAACATATCTGCATAAACATATGAATCTGCAACAAAGACCAATGGCACAGCTGCTTTTGCTGCATTATTTTTGGCAGTAAATGGAGGCATGACATTTTATATAATTATTCAAACCACGTAAGACAAGTAAGACCATTAAGTACACAGCCACTCAAGAGACTGCAATAGATAGTCACCTTTATTTTTTGTGGTTTTTGCCTTTCCTGATTAGTGGGGGCAGAGGGAACAGTACTCTTCCTTGGTCCTTTCTCCCCTCAATACCATTAGACAAAGTAAAATGCTGTCACTGCTATTTCCCACCTGCATTAAAATACAGGCATCTGTTTTCATCATCACTTTCCCACCTCATCTTTCACTTGGAGACACCAGCCACCAATTTGTAGCTTAACTAAAGTATAAGATGGCTACATATGTTATCGTAGTCAGAGAGTGTCAGCTATCTTGTTGTTTATAATTAGTTTTGTTCAGTTTGTTGGTAGCTAGCCCAAGGAAATGTTTTCTGAATGTTTTTGGTTTCAGGGTAGTTGCCTCCTCCCTCACCTGCTCCTTCATGGTTTTGCAGCTGCTGCCATTGCCACTTTCAGTACATTCCTCTACTACTGAACCCCAGCTTCAAGCTGGGGCACCGACTAGGATTATCCGCATTTTTTGTTGGCAGCATTAGACCGGTAAATTGTTCCAGGGGAATTGGTATTGGCGTGCCTCCTTTCGATCAAGCTGCTTTTTATACCTGCTATTGTTTTGCCCATTCTCTCTTTTTAGTGTTACCTAGCTCATAGTGAATAGCATATTGAGTATTGATCCAACTTTTAGGTGGTCAGTCATTACCACACATTGTATTTTATTTGGTATTGCCCAGTGTGTGCAATGCTGGTGCCGTCCATGTGATGTATTACATAACTGTACTTTGCACTGGTAGCAAATCTGCTTTATTAATTTGATCTTTTCCTTTTCTATTTTTCTTTTGTTCTATTGTGGATGTTGATGGCTATTTTGATTTACTGGGAGAGAGAGAGAGAGAGAGAGGTATCTTTTGGTCCCAACTGGCATATAATTGGTTGGTGTGTTTATTGCCCAACATTTTTTTTCTGAATTAAAGCTGCAGATGGGTATCCCTATTGCAAAGGCTAGTGACCAGGTGGTAGCATGCCCTCACAGTTAGGAGTCCATAGGACAGCATCTTAGTTTAATTCACTCCTTACTGTTTGCAGTGAGCACAGCTCTCTATCAGTCTATCTCCCTAAGTTAAGCCTTAATTCTGCGGGTAAATATTTTCCTTCCTAGTTACAATATTGGGCCGTATATGTGACTGTGGAAATATGTTTGATTTTTCTGTACTGAGCCTTAAGTAATGAATTTTGGTATTTTTTATTTTACACACATTTCAGAGGTCGCTGTCATTCTATACCCTCCACTTTTGGCCTTCAGTCTAAAGAGGGACCTTCACTGTATCAAGAACTAGCAGAAGTAAAAAAATATTCTCAAGCACCAGCAAAACCATCTCAAACGGCTTACTGCAACCATCATAAAGTAGGTTAGCAGAAGATGCTAGTAACCTGGAACTTGATCCACCTCTATAGCAGCTCTGTGGAAAGGTCCACACTTTTCAATGAGGCAGTAGATCACTAGTACTCAAAATCAGCCCTACAGGGAGGTTTGCCTTTCCAAGTTCCTGAGGTTCTTGAAATGAATGTTATTAGCAAGTTCTATGAAGAATTGTTCAGACAAAATGCTGAACCATGTTGGATTAGCCCACAGTGTTTCAGAGGCTGGTCCAGTTGCTTTAAATTGTTCAATGGTGTCACCAGTCCAGCGCTTATTCTGAACCTATTTATGTTGGTAAGGTATAGGTTCAGAATATAGGTTCAGAGTATGAAGAGGGGGGCTTATCGAATTCAGGGCAAACGCTGACAATCATTTGTAGCTAATAATTCGCTCTGAACAGTATTCTGGGTGCTCTGTTTTATTTGAGCCCTTAGAATCTGGCTTACCCGAGGGATTGTTAGTATGGTTAGTAGTATGGTTAGTATGTTAGTATGGTTAGTGTGGCGTTGGTACGAGTGGTCATGAGCACAATCAATGTCAATGTGGGCACCAATGGTGTTTTATTGTGCCCCTGTTCTAAATGACAGAGTCATAGGCACTTGCCCCCTGCAGAATATGACATTATCAAATTTCATATCAATCAGCTGCTGGAGGTGCAGGCAATTCAGGAGAGCAGTAGCCTCTATGCGTTGCCCTTTGTGCTGGTCAGAAAGAAAGATGGTAGTCCTCACCTGTGTGTGGACCAATGTCAACAGAACAGCAAGACCAGAAAGGATGCATTCGACCCTATCGGTGCTCACTGAGTTTTCACTATGGATTCAGTCAGCAGATATATCCGTGGGAGCTATAGGGCTGGAGGTAGCTCAGTGGGTATCCTTGCCTCCGGACCAAGAGGTCATGGGTTCGAATCCTACCTTTAGCAGACCACTGGGTCCCTGAGCAAGAAAATTGTACCCTGCAGTTAGGAAATGGAAGTTGCTTTAGATAAAAGTGTCTGTAAATGCCATAAAATGTAAATATATCCAGGTCTCATGTGCTGAGAAGAATAAAGCAAAGACTTCTTCCTGAATTCTGCTTGATGGATTCAAATGACCATTGGAATTTTCATTGCTCCAAGCATCTTTCAAACAGAGAATTTTGGGGGTGAGCATTGCCAGGAACGTACATTTATCAGACGCTTTTATCCAAAATTTCATTCCCTAACTACAGGGGACAGTCTCCCTGGAGCAACTTGGGGTTGAGGGTCTTGCTCAGGGACGCAGCGGTGGTGTGCTGAGGGTAGGATTTGAACCCATGACCATTTGGTTCGGAGGCAAGAACCCTACCCACTGAGCTACCTCCACTCCAAACATTGATAATATTTTTGTTTTTCGTTTTGTCAAGCATTTGGAATAGCTGAAGGTGAAAAATGTGCCTTCTTCAAATGAAAATCAGTCAACTGAGCCATGCAACGTGTAGTTATGGCATCTCTACTGACGCCATGAATCTGAATAAGTCTTGAAAAGGGTCAAGATTGAGCTTAACTGCCCCTTGGAGAGAGTAGCATGGGTGCAACTTTAACAGCTTGAAGGTGAAACTTGTTGCTACTCCAGCATTGGCCTGTGGCAACTTTGCCTTGCCCTTCATCCTGCAAGTGGGTAGAGTAGGTTCTTCTCTCATGAACAGGATGGCAGTGTTTGGTAGTTGCATATTCTAGCTGTAGTCTTAGGTCCACTGAGCGCAGCATGTTGTTTACAACTCCATAAAGTTGGAGTTGTTAGCACTCAGGTGGTCTATAACAGTACAATTTAGGAAGCATCTGCTAGGCCACAAGTTTATTATTTACACAGATATCAACCTGTTAAGCTATTTAGCTCCTGCTATATTGGGGACCCTCATTCAGCAACAGGCAGCTCAGCTTGCTCATTTGGATTATGAGATAAGGTACAGGTTTGACAAAACCAATAAAAATGCTGATGCACTCTCTCAACAGTATTTATCAGCCATTCTTAGCAGCAAGAAAGAGCCACCCCTGTCACATTCATCCCAGCATGTTGCAATCATGGATTGGCCCACTAGGGTAAACCAAACTGATTCCTATCTTTCTGTACTACCTGTGATTTGTGTTCTTTGCAGGAGGCTTATCCTGACATAAAGGACATTTTAGCCTATTGGGAGTGAAAGAAATGTCCTAGTCCAATAACAGCTACCTACTATGTCTGCTCTGGAACCAGTTGATGGAGAAGGACTGGGTGTAACAATGAAGAAGTGAAAGGTGAAGAAGTGAAAGGAATGTATCAGTATAGAAGTGAAAGGTCACCATTCTACACGCTCTCTCGGACCTGGTTTTGAGCAGATTCTGCTCTTTTAAAACAATGGCACTAATTTTCTATTCTTTTTTCCCTTTCTCTAGTCCATCATCAAGGTAGTAATGCAAAAGGGGGGGGGGGAGCATCATCACTTCTTTTTTCGTAGTTACTTTTTTCACTTTGTCAGTAACCAGTTAGCATGTATGACAAGCTTCTGTGAATAAAAGACCCAAGTAATGCTAAGTGATTTTCACAACTTCTAGGATGTTTACTCCCTTCCTTCAGCTACTCCTCCAAGGTTGGAAAGCTTGATTTTGCTGTCACAGACTTTCAGTATGTTCTTCTGCTACTGACTTCATCTGCCAAGCTGTAGCAGCTCCTGGCGTTATCCGCATTTGTTGTGTGTTACTACTCTATGGGTAGCATCAGACTGGCATGCTAAATTTTGATCAAGCTATGTTTCTGTCCCTGCAATTGTTCAGCTATGCTCTCTTTTTAGTGTTGTCTAGCTCATAGTAAATACTATAGTGAGTACTGATCTGCCACTACTGCACATAGGGTTTTATTTGGTTTGTATCTGTATTGTCCAATGTGTGTGGCGCTGGCACGGGGCTGTGTGAAGTTAACATATGCATTACTAGTAGTTTAGTTGATTTTTATTTTCTGCTATTTAGCACAGCACCTTGGTTTGATTCACTCATTGCTTTTTGCAGGATGAGTGCAGGATGCGTGGTTGTGAAACCTGAGCACACCTGCCTATTAGTCTGCATCCTCAAGGTAAACTTTAGCTCGGCTAATACCTTTCCTTCCTAAAATGTTGAGCAATTGCCTGTGTGTGTGATTTTGGAAATATTTTATATTTTGCTGTACTAAGCCTTTTGTAAAAGGAAGAAAGGGAAACTATTCTTGTAATGAATCGTTTTTTAATTATTGTTCTCCCTGAAGCACTGAGAGCTGATCTCACCTTTGATCTCAGCTGATGTCTAGTTGGGAACTCTGTACACTTTCAGCGGTGTAGTAAGTCCAATTGTTAATACAATTAAAATTTATAATGGACAGAACCCATCTTGCTTCTTGGTATTAGTGAATCTGTATCCTGCATGCAAGTACTAGGCTGCAGCTCTCTGGGTGAAATTCCCAGGGTGGCATAGCTTTCTATAATTTAAACATTCTTTAGCTGACTAAGTGTTTTGTGAGCACTTCCCCTCTGCTACATAATGAATTACACCATGATTCCGCTTGAATTCTGCATATACATATTTAAGCATTTTTCAGTGCTTCTGACTGTACAGAAAAAAAAAAAACTTGTAAAATCAAATCATAAAAAAAATATTTTTTCTGCTATTTACAAGCCTAGAAATTGTATCAAAGGGAAGGTTTAGACTCACTACTATGAGCTTCAAGTGGGAAATAATTAAACAAAATGTACGAAGGACCATTTCAAGGTGTAATACCCAAGAGGGTTAAACCCACACCTGGAATTTGTAGCAACATTCCCACCTTCACCCTAAACTAGAGAGCGATCTGCATAACAGGCGACAGGGCCAAAATAGAATTCGTGAATTAATTGCCCCGATACAACTTAAGACAAGAGCCACAATTTGCCATGAAAGTGATCTGATTGGCTCTGCCCATCTTGACTCGATAATTATCATAAAAGCCTGTGAAAGTTTCCTTCGCCGTGGCGGGCGTGTGGCGGTAGGCTGTGCGAGCCTTTTTACTCATCAAGGGTGCTGTCGACATCCCTCGTTTCTATTTGTTCAGGCTGGCAAGCGAGTGCATTCCAATTAGCAGTTATATAATGGGGGACAGGCTCTTGAGCTCAGCAGGAGAAGAAAGCGCTTAACCCCCTCTTCTCTGGGGTGAGGCTGCACCATCTGTGAAATAAGCCGTCTCTGCTCAAGAGTCTAATGCAAGCTTTGTCCGTCGCGGGCGCCTGTTCGGCCCCAGTATTGATTTGTGTCACCTCATTTCCTCACTTATTGAACACTACAGTAGGCCTGACCTTGGGCTACAGCCTAAACTGGATAGAGCACTATTATAAATGAATAAGTTATGACACAATTACCACGCATGATGTGTTTGTAAGCACCTTTATCCATAGCGAAGGCCGCTTTTACACCTCATGAACAGCGCAAACGGGGAGGTGGAGGTGGGGGAGAGACAGAGAACTGAGTTTATCGGGAGGAAAATAACTATTTACTTAATGACATGGGGGGAAGAGAGAGGGATATCAGCCATGGGGAATGCATCTGCCACGGCGGAATGAGAAACGGGCCTGAAAAAACAGCTCAAAAGTGCAGGCAAACATCTCTCACGCACAAATAAGTGAGCCTCCTGTATTTAAGCATTAGGTTTAATATGTCCTGTGCAAAGAGCAAATACCCTTATCACAGGCCTGTATGACACGCACACTTCAAGAGCATGGGGAATGGGATAAATACTGATTCCTGTAATATGAGATTTTTTTATGAGGGTCAATAGCTTCATAAAAATAAAGCTGCCAAAAAGTATCCTTTGGAAAAATACCAGGGATGCACCCTTTTTATTATTTTTTTTATCTTTGCAGTCCCAGCATAGATATCTAATCCTCAATGCTGACAAACTTTCTAACCTAGTTAACCAATGCTTATAAATCCTGATATTTTTACAATTCAATATTTAATTTTTTGTAAAAGCGCCATGTTGTGTCACAAGAATACACACCAGGCTTGAATTAGTGGCTGCAACTGTTTCGGACCTACAAAACGTCAGTTAAAGAATACTCTTGGGTATTGTTAAAAGGCTTATTTAAGTGTGTGAAGGGCTACAGACACATTTTGTGTAGCTTGAGGACAGTTGGACTATTTGGGTGTTTTATGTAGAATCCAGTGTTGTGTTTTATCAGGAGGGAACAGAGCTCAGTTCAAGAAGTTAACAAAGACACGGAATCATAGAAACTCTATTTCCAGACTTGTATATTATTTAAAAGTTATAATTCATATTTTGGTATGTTCCCAGCTCGGCCTGCTGGTTAACCTGCAGACAGGCTCTTTTCTCTCGGTCACGCTTGAAAGCAAAGCCCTCAATGTTCATTTGCATGGCTTTGAATTTGCGGGCCGTGTTTGTACTGTTCTTTAAAGTTTTCTGCTGTGCTGTGAGGAGAGTCGGCTGATGATGAGAATATGCAAACACACACACACACACACACACACACAAACTGGCCATATTCCTAATATACATATAGATTTATTTAAGATGTCAGGGATACCAGCATTTTAGGACCCACTAAATAAAATCAAGCTTGTAACAAATACTGAAAGGTGTTTCAGAAACCACAGAAAATACAAAATTAAAATGTGACACTTTTGGCTTTCAAGACAAACTCGGGTTTTGCAGACTCCTGTGCAGTTGTGGTGACTCAAAATCAATTATGTTTGTGCCACTTCTCAAAAACTACTAATGCTGCAAGTTCTGCAATCAGCCCTTTTACTCCCATAGCGACGTGTTTCGTGCTTCAGATAAACTCCATCTACCAAAGTGCCTACATCATGTACATCAGAAATGTTATCATGGTACCCGTGTCCCCTATTTCTGATACGGATACTGTATTTAAGTGCCAGGATCAGGGTGGACATCAGCAGGCCCATACGGCAATGAAATATATTGCAGTATATTGGAATTTATGTTGTCGAATTAAAAAATATATTTTCAATATATAAATATATTTTT
>JBBPDB010000128.1:2694645-2709689 GCA_037974465.1 Brachypetersius altus
TACTTTAACTTCAGTAAAAATTTGACGACACGACTTTCACTTGTATTGGAGTAACATTGCACCAGTGGTATCTGTAGTTTCACTTAAGTACTGAATGTGAGTACTTTGTCCACCTCTGATCATTATACAGTGAAAACGATCGCCTTAAAGTGGCTTGGACCTCTACTAAGGTGGTTTTTACTACAGGCCTGTCTAAACCACATTTACAAGTCTGTGCCACTTTAGTGAAACACCAGATGCATCTTCAGACCTTTCAGGTGGTTCCTGACTTGTTTGCAACATTGGCTTTGCAGCACCAGTTCTAAACTAAAGCAGTGAAATTTGGACTCTAAACACATGCTGACTGATCAGCTCCATCTAGAATGCGTGGAAAACCCTGTCATTGTAATTTGATAAATTAGGAATTTGCAAGTTGCTTAAATACACTCTCAGAAATGGGGTCTCCAAGAGTATTTTTTTTTTTTAGAAGTTAGAGAATATAACTGTGTAATTTTGATTGTTATGTGGTGCATGTTTAAAACTCATTAAGATACTGGACCTTACAAACCACTGTTGTGAGTTAAAAAGGTACCTAGACACCCATGAAGACTGTCAGCTCCTTTACTTATCTGCTTTGGCCTCACAGCTTCATGGTAAAACTGAAGAAACAAAAGATGGACTCCAAATACATGTTTGCTGACATTCCCTTTGAGGGTTTCTGAAGGGAAAACGAACGGCGTTGCTGCGATTTCTCGGTAAATCCTGAAGCACGTACGGCTCACAGAAAGCCATTAGCCAGGAAAGCCGAAGCTCGGAGAAAATTAAGTCGGCATGTTTCATGAACTTGCTGCCCGCTCTGATGCAGTGTTTACAGCAAGGAAGATAAAATCGATCATAATACTCCCCTGCAAACTCCAGCTGGGGAAATAATAGTTGTGTGTGTGCAAAGAGCTCCTCTGAATGCCGAGACATCCTTGGGAGCAAGGAGGGAGTATGGCCAGATATGCAGTCCAGGTGCAGCTGGAATCTTGCTATAATGGCAAGAGGTTTCGAACCCCCCCTCCATCCCCACCCTGCCGGCAGACTCCTCGATTGTTTCTATCGATCGCACTCGGCTTTAAGGCGTCGTTGGGGATGAACTTTGGAGAAAATGGGGTTTCTGCAGGGAGAATGGTATTGCCACCTTTAGAGGAGACTTTTAGTGTCCTACATAATAGACATTCTTCGGCGAGAGAGGGAAAATAACAGCCCTGACATCAACAACGTAACAGATTAGAAGCGCTAAGCCGGTATTTTTTTACTTATGTGCAGTATGTGTTATGTTTATCAGCAGCCAAAAAACAATTTCTTCTCGGTGCTTGCGGTGACTCTGTAGTGTAGTCATGAGCTTAAATGTCAGGTGCATATGACTTGCAAATGCAGGCAATAAAGACAGACACATGCAAAACCAATCTATCCTTTCCTGGCAAAAAAACACCACAAACTCTCATAAGCGATGTAATATCCATGGTGACAAAACACTAGAGCTGGGTCATTAACAGCCCTCCAGAGGAATCACCTTGAAGTGTCAGAATCATTAAAACTTGGGCACATCTAAAGGGAGCCGATCAAAGCTATCAAAGCTGCTCCCCGGCGCGCTTGGACTCTGTGTCTGCAATGATGATGAGCAGTCAATGACTTCAGACCATCAAATAGCCAATGACCACAATTTGCGTTCGAAACCACATAATGTTGAGCACCTCCTGAGTCTTGGCTTCCATTCATCTTGAACTCCGGGGTTTCTGGGCTCAAATTCGCATAAAAAAGGTTACATGACTAAGGCCACTGGTATTTGCAAATGAGATATAACAAGATACTTGAGCGTGGCCCGGTGCTCGGCATCTAAGCTGATAATAAATGATAAGCACTGTCCTTTTACTGACAGCGAAAAAGCAGCATGAGTGGTCATGTCAAGCAACTCCATTTGTTTCTGTGCTGATCGTATGACTTTTCTTTCACAGATATTAAAGGGACATTTTGCTGAACCCTGTTTCCAGATTCGTTCAGCCAATCCAGTGTCTGAATTGTCTTCTTTGTTTTTGCACAAAGCATATGAGTCTAGTGAGATTAAATTTGGCATCAAACTGTTTTGAATGTAATGAAAAATAACTGTGAAGGTCACCATAGAGGGATTCGCACTGAAGGCATTCATATCTGGGTTTGCTCAGGGTCTGCTGGTGTTAGGGTGATATCATTGGTTTCATAAGTATGAAAACTGGCCACATCTGTCTTAGTTCTGCAGTTGGTAGTCCATCTGCCTGGCCCTATTCAACAATGAATCCGAAATGGCCTGAATATTGCATTCTGATGCACATCCTGACAAATCCATCAAACAATTACCTTTGATAGAGATGCCAGTGATGTACTGAGATGGATTATGACGTGGTGTGCTTCTTCTCCTAGACGGATCAATTAAATGAAGGAGATGAGAGTGAGGAGATGAGATGTCAGGCCTGCAGGAGAGATTTGTGCAGGGGTGCACTCTGCTACATTTCACCAGCGTGCACTTTCCGGCTCTGTCCCGGGGCCTTTTAGGAAACCAACTGCTTTTAGCGAGCCTCAGCAAATGGATTTAATTGATTTTCCCTGCCTGGTGATTATATTGAGTTTATTTTGCCACCGATCCAAGATCCCATGTGAAATGAGTTTGTTGTGGGGTTGCAGGGGTTTTTCGTTTAGATTGACCAGGAAAACAAGCTTATATTGCTCTTAATGAAAAGTTGCTCTTGGTACCAATTGAAAACTTAAAAATTGTATTTTGTACAACATGATCTAATAGGTGCACATTTGGACTGTGGTTTTTTTTTTGCCCAATCCCCTCCCAAACAGATAAAGTCATTAACAATTCACATCCATTAGCAAGGTCTCCCATCACACGGGGAGGCTGAAGCCTAGTCATGTCTCTATGTGAAGTACCACCTCATCACCTCAGGAGAACTGTGTCAATTCTGCTACATCAGGTAACAGACACCTACAATGGCTTGCACTGCACCAAGTGATGGGGAAGAGGGAGGGCCACCTTACCCACAGAGTGTGCAAAGTCAGTTACATTCACACACATATATATATATATATATACAGCTCCGGAAGAAAAAGAGACCACTGCAAAAATGTTCAGTTTCTCATGTTTTACCTTTTAGAGGTGCAAGTATTGAACTGAACAGCTTAGCCTTAGTTTTTAAGAACTCCTGACAATATTTTTTTTTTCAAATTTTCAAATTAAAATATTGTTCTTTAAAGGATCATTTTAAAGGAAATGACAAAACATCAATATAAGAGAAATGATGCAGCGTTTACAAAGTTGTAATTTAAAGAATAATTTAAAGAAAACAAATCTCTCATTCTCTCTTAAACAAAATGGCAATAAACACCTTTAACGAACTTCTAGTAGTGTTTCACCTCCAACTGGTATCAGTGTGAGAGGAGAGAGTCGATTACAGCAGTGTTTTACACTTTTCCTCATTAAATAAGATTCAGGTGATCAGTAATCAGTACCTCTTGAAGCAGAATGAGATGCTTGGTAAGGAATTTAACAGACACTGCAGTGATCTCTTATTTTTACCAGAGCTGGATATATTCATTTGATTGACTCCCAAATGAATCATTTCACACATGTAGGCAAATGCACAGTTAGGAGTCTTGCGAAGGGGTCTTGTGCTGTGCTTAACCCAGGCAAAACCTAGTCAGCTGTGTTGAGGTCAGTGGTATTAGCTACTATGTTTCAACCAATACTGCTCTCTTAGTCTACCAGCCATGGATGGCTGTGGCACCTCGGGGTGTACTGTGTTTTTCCCATCTGTAATTACAGCAGTAAATTTATGGAGCAGTGGGGTTTTAAACGAAGCCTGTATTATAGAACATTTTATCTGCTAACCTGCCATTCTCAGAATATTGCTCTCCATGTTTTACCTGTCTGTGTTTCTACGAGACCATTAGCAATTTTTCAAATCACTGTTATCACTCTCATGGATTCTAAGTGCCAAAAGCAATTTCTGCCATGTTTTAAAAACATGAAAAATGACGTTGTACTCACTAACCCATCAAAAAGAAAAATCAGAACATTAATGTCTGTTGAATGTTTCTTTTAACAACCCATATTTGTGTCCAAAAGCTAATCAGCACTATTGACTGAGGGGACTGTGATGGCAGTGCTGCATCACAGCCTGGAAGGGAGCCGACACAATGCTGAGGTTTGTTTAATGGGCACGATTTGAGTGGATGTTGAAATTCTGAGTAATTGGGTAACAGAGCAGGGAAACAGCAGGTGACTGTTTTTAGTGCTTCTCTCTCTTTAGGCATCCACTTCTAAACAATCACAGCGTTTATTCTTTCTGGAGAGCCAGTTAACAAAAATCAAACAGAAGGTGATGGGAGAACAAAGAAGAGTCCAGAGCTCTCAGTGGCCACAAAGAACAACAAAGCTCCTCCAGTTACAAGCATGAAGTTGGTGAGGTTAATCTAAGCCTTTCAATTTAAGACTTTGTAAACAACAAAGTCATGTCTTCGAGTTCCATACCGAGTGCGAGGACCACTGACAACTTTCTCAAGGGAGCTACAGGACTGCCTGCTACACTATTTAACCACTTCACTCAGAGAAATGACATTCTCTAGCAGCTAAAAGGACACAACTATAATAATAATTGCTCCTACGTCACCTTTCTAAAATATAAAGTGCATTTTCTTCCACTAAATGTCAAAGGAAATCTGTTCACTAGTCCCATTTAAGACTAAGACTACGTCGCAAATGCGCTTTCGATTCAGCATGAACTGAACCTGTCATTACGCCTGCTGAAAAGTTCTTCCCCACTGAGATCCAAAGAGCTGCTCCCCCGCTGTATTCTTACGTGATTTATCTAGTACTGAACATGCTCTGTGTCAGATAATCTGCATCAGCTCTTTTCTTTCAAGTAACAACCTCCCCTCTTTCCATAACTGGGATTGAACATGTTGTTTCTGACAGAGACTCAGTGGAGCTTCACCTTTCATCCACCCGTTCTTCCTGTTGCGCTGTTTCCATTTTTCCACTGACGAAAGAAAAGCAACAGGCTTTAAATGAACCAGCATCTTTTATTGGCAGCGACTGAGATAACCTTCATACTTTTCCAGAATGAGATTCACAGCCCTTCGTTGAGGGCGCCAGTAGGAGTCAGAGCGGACGAATGGTCACAAACCCCTACGTGTCCACATGGGCATCCTTCCTTTCCTTCCACCTCCAGCTTTCTCAGGCAGTGCAAATGTATCCGCAGACTCCCGAAGATAGATGTGACTCTACATGTAAAGGTTACGCTGGGAGGAGAAATCCACATGACGTACAAGTCAAAGCCAAGCTTCCCCAATCACATTGCAAGTACAAAAACACTGCAGTACCCCCTGAAGAGAATGACCACCCGCGTTAAATGAATTCATTTTCTCCTCGAACACTGCGAGAGCTAATTTAACACAAGGGTTATTCAGTGCGGGGAGAGGTGACTCAACACTGGTTACTTTACTGCATTTTAAAAATAAAGATTGCGAACGGGCTCTTGGCTTGGACACATATTTCTAAAAAAACAAACTTCACTTTGTTTAGAACTTTAACATTATGTGGAGATCCATCCAGAAGAACATTTTTTTACACTTGTCTCATTTACAAAACGGCCTCTTGAACGGTTCTACAGAACGGTTCTTGCTCTTTTTTCAGATAGGGACCCTTTGTGGTGTGAAAAAAAATCCATGGTCTTTAAATGTTAGACATACAATACTAACATGTAGCTGTTTAAAAACTGTCTTTTAGAAATAGCAGATCATTTAGTATTGAGTTACGGGTGGGCAATGTGGTAATATTTATTCATTAACATGGTAAACTATGTCCCAGTATACTTTTCTGAGCATGTTGTCAGGATTGATTGAAAGAGCACTGATCTTGAATCGTGGCCAGTTTTAATTAGTCATGTTTAGCTGGATTTAGTGCAGATTGTAAGGAGATGTGCATGGAACTTATCAAAGCTCAGAAAAATTAAATGATTACCATATGTTGTCTATAAAAAGCCTTTAAGAACTGTGATAATATATTGTTGGCATATTGTCCACCCCTAATTCAAATGTAAACCAATGATCAGTGTTGGATACTGGCTCATGTAAAGCGCTTTTACATTTTTTAAAAAAGATTTAATTCGGATGCAGTGTGGTTCGATTTCCTACATATGGCACAACATTTAAGAAATAATAAATAAATTAAACTGGAGACCCATGACTTTATGTCACAAACCCCACTTCGGGAACCATGGATTTTGGAAACCCAAACTGGTTCTGCCCTGGCCGGGGGTCATCAACCTTAACCACCAAGGGGCGATGTGGCTGCAGGTTTTCATTCCAGTCAGGACACCTCATTCCTCTCGTTTAATCAGGTGGTCTTAGTCTTCAAAGAGCTTGTTATATAAGGTGTTCCTACTTGGCTGGAATGAGAACTTGCAGCCACACCAGCCTTTTGCAGATAAAGTTAAAGGATAAACACAAAGGATTCTTTGAGCGATGCCACAGAACTATTTTAGGTTCTAAAGTATCTATTATACTTTACTTTACTATATTGTAGTATCCATTTAAATATCCAAAGAACTATTTTAGCACCGCAGTACCTTTAAAAAACTTCACATAATGAAACTTCAACACATGTTTTGAACTTCCCTCTCAGGAATCGCATCTACAAAAATCATTCATCTATGGCATCATGCAAAGAACCCTTTCTGGCACTCCTTTGTAAAGCATGTATGGCATTGCTCTAGAGAAACCTTTTGTGCAATTTTATTTTTTAGAGCACAGAAGGACCATCATGGCCTATGGTTCATATGTAAGAGCAGAATTCTTGAATTTTAGTCCTGTATAGCAACAGCACTTTTAGTGTTTCTTCTGCTCTAGCACACTTATTTTAACAGGTGAGATCATCGTCTCATGGGTAGGAGTAAGGAAAACACTTAAGTTATATAGTATTCTTGATTGAGAGCCTTGTGGTAGACCACATTCATCATAGACAAATCACTGTAGAATAAGATACACTGTTTTTGGAGAGAAACTTGTCTCCGAATGATCTGTTGTGTTTGGACAACGCCAGCGTAACACAGAGGACACACCGCAGACGTTCAGGTCATGTTTGACGCTCAGTCAGGCGAAGCAATAGAGCGAAAGCGAGTTGTCTTCCAGAAAACACAGAGCGTACCTGGGAACGATCTAGAAGCTGGTATTAGTCCAGAATATCAGTTCAGGCTTTGAGAGCTGTATTGTTTACCTCCACCCAGAGGGTTTGTCGTCCCGGTATTGATCAGAAACAGCCTTCGTCTTTCTCCTCAGTCAACTTGAACAGAACAATATTAAATCCCCATTTCCTCCCGGGGCGCCTCAGAATGCTTGAAGTGATGCATGAGGAGCTATAAAAGAAAAACAAGGCTTCGATTCTTCCTTCCACACATTTCATCAGGACCTGATTTCAGAGCTTTGTCCAGTAATTTGGATCTTAGAACACAACAAACTTCACCTTTCTCAAAGGAGGACTTTGAAGCTGCTCACATACAACAAACTCTGATACTGGCTCTGTGTTATGATATGTACATTATGTACAGCTATGATTCCCTGCAGCTCTCAGGCTAGATTAAACCATACATCTCTTCCATGAATTAATGACATTGTCTTGCACAGTCCGACCTTGGCAGGTGCTCGCAGGCTTTCATAGTTCCACAGAAATACACAGATAACATGATGAGTTAGATGTCAGAAACATCGGGCCGCTGAAGGGTTGTTCCCACACTCTTGAATAGAAAAATATCGGCACATTTGGTCCATTGTCCCAGGATCTTTCCAGCAGACATTCCAAACACCGTTCAGCACTTCTACTGCTCAGACGCAAGCAGCAGACCAAGCAGGAGACAGGTGAGCACCAACACACACATGTGAGCACCTACATGGCCAGAGTTATTGTGTGAGTTGAAGGGGATGGTGGAGTCGCCCCAAAGTCTTTCATTCTCTGTGTCCTAAGATTCAAATAAAAAAGACAAATAGCTTATTAACAAATGACATTTTTTCCATATGTGTCAAATATAATTGTGCACTAAATTTTGAGTAGGGGCCGCTGATCATCAGCTTGGCCAATTTTTAGAGCTGGTTTTCAGTACTTATACATGTATTGGTATCAATATCTGTATATTTACATTTATGGTATTTAGCAGACAAGTGTTATCCAAAGTGACTTCCATTCCCTAACTACAGGGGGCAGTCTCCCTAGAGCAGCTTGGGGTTAAGGGCCTTGCTCAGGAACCCAGTGATGGTACACTGGAGGAAGGATTCAAACCCATGACCTCTTGGTCCAGAGGCCAGTATCCTACCCACAAGGCCAACACCACCCCATTCCATTTTATTTGTCAGATTGCTGGATAATTATAATCAATTAAAAATTGAAAATTTAGGAACATGGAAACTGTGGTTGAGTTCCAAATATCTTATTTAGTTGATGCATGCATTTGTAAGTTGATCTGAATCATTTTTTAAACACCCTACAATTGCAAGGGGTCCTGTAGCAGAACATGCATCTCCCAAAGGTTTCATGAACAGCTGATTCTGTCTACAAATAATGTACCGCACAAGACGTTCTTGCTTAGTTAATGTGAAAATCTTACCTGTGCCCCTAAGAACAATACAGGGAAGGTACTTTTCACATTAACTTGACCAACTTTTATGCATGTTCCTATTTCAAGTCTTTCTGTAATTGGTACAGTAATGGCTGCTATACTGAAAGTAGGTTGGGGGGAATTAACGGCATTAAAAAAATTAATCTATGCCCTCCTCTAATATATATATATATGTATAAGGCCTCTTATTCTAGTCTTTTAGCCTAAGATTCACAGATTTGTAGTAGAACTGCACTGAACCTCCTGTGCATACAAAAAAAATTAAACATGAAATAAGATACAATTACTGAACACACTAATCTTTTGTAAATTGCAAAATACACTTCTGCAAGCAATACACATCGTAATACTCTGTTACTGTTTTTTTTTTGTTGATGTTACATATTGGGTAAAAATAAACCCTTAAATGTGGCCTGTGCAAAAGCTATGGCATATTTTATGCTTTCCAAAATGCAAACACCTCAACCAATAAACCGACAATATTCATCAGAAAAATGTCATACTTTTGTTTGAATGTGTACTTCTTGTGAAATAGGGGCTGGGCAATATGACATTGTTAATATTAACATTGTTGTCAGGATAATTACATCATGTCACTATATACTTTTCTGCAGATATTGTGGATAACCCTGGTACTCAAAGAACAGAGAGAGTACAAAGAGATCTGTCCTGGTAAATATAATTTAAAGCAGTGCAGTGTGTGAACTACTTTTTTAAGTCATATTTTTTATTTAAAGTTCTTGATAGTGTGTTTTTCTGGCTCTTTTTGTGTGTTCAAGTCTGAAAAATATATATATATATTATGACACTGCATCATGAAAAGTGTCTTAATGTTTATTTGCCGAATTGGCCTCATTTGCTAATAATGTCCCATTAATCATTTATCTGTTATCTACTGGGACTTGGTGATTTCAGTCATTTCATTTTAACCTCCAATCTGTTATGCTACAGTAAAGTTTAGAAAAGTAAGCATCAGTAAAATAGAGTGATTTTCAGTGTTAAATCCAATACTTTTTTATATTACCAAACCAATTGAAGTGCGTGTGGTGTTCTTTTGCTTTAGGGTCATGCTGTACTGAGAGCAGCTCCAAATGCTCTGATTTCTCCATCCCCCTGTAACCCGCACCTGTGTGGGTATGGCTGGGCTCGCAATGTTCTGTTCCGTATCCATGGATACAGGAGCGGGAGTGGTGTGGCGTGCTTCTGTGTCCGTCACAGGGCTTAGGTGCTCTGATTGGCTGGGAGTGGGCGTGAGGTCCATTCCGTTTCCAAATGTCAGGAGAGCGTTCCCTGTTCAATGGAAAAAAAGACAACAGTTCCAGAGTCAAAGCTCAGAGTGAACACATTTCGGGAGTCGGAACAGAAAATTGGCCTGCTGTGCTAGAGAGCACCCTTCATGCTCAGCTTCTGCTTTTCTTATCAAACGGATATTTGAATTCAGGGCTGCCGGGTGGGGTGGGCCGCTGTGGGCTTTCGGTGTGGCTTGAATAGGGAAAAAGACGAGCGCTCAGTATTCCTCTCAGGTCTTTCAGCTGCACCTGCCTCTCTCCACTTCCTCTCATTAGCTCTCCCTCACGAGTGGCTCGGCCAAACAGCTCTCGCAATCTTCACACTCCTCCGCACATGTCCCTCACTTCAGAGACGCGCACAAGAGTTACTTCGCGTGAGAGATCTATGTTTGGACAGAGCCCGGCTAAAACACAGAGTCAATAATAAGGATGAATCATTTTTGAAAATGCAAAAAAAAAAAAAAAGCACATCTGACTGGAAAGAAGGCGTCTAACACAGTATGAGAGGGATTGAAAACTGTTTTACATGCAGACTAATAATGCACATCTGGCTTCAAGATTTAGACCAGATTTTAACCCTTAGAACTCAGGATGAAGTAGTAAAATCTGATTTTAACAAATATAAACGGTCTAAAACAATCTAAAACCGGTGTTTCCTCTCCTACACACCACACCGCTGCCTGCCGCTCTCTGGACCCCCTCTCTCTGTGGGTTTTCCTCGCCCAGTTGTGGGCGGAGACTATCTTGAAAGTTCTTTCGGGTTGAGAGACCTTGTTTTTTTCTGTTCAGTTCTAAGACCTAAAATAACAAAAATGTTCATTATTATGATGACAATTTACCTTTTGTTATGGATCCGGGACGGATCTCTGCTGCTCACGTTCTGAGGGTTGAGAGGCCATTTATGCAGCATACTGGAGAAGCTGTTCACTTGGTTTCTTTTCACATAAATTAAATACATATACATATATTGTGTATGTCCAAAAGGAATTTCCCTATTGTGGGATTAATAAAGTCAATCTGATCTAAAAGCATCCAGACACAGTTCCAGTAGCATGAGCAGCCACCCATCGGCTAGAGCACTAGACTGTGGAACAGTGGAACTATGCACTTTTGCGTCTTGAACCTCCATCCAATACCTCTGATCCAGAACTAATCATCCAACATCCTTACGTCATGTTCTTGTAGCTGAATGCAATTAAATCTTTACAACAGCGTGTACATCTGGTGTAAAGCCCTCCCAGTAGAGTAGAAGCTGCTACATAATCACCCTTGATTTCAGAAGAAACACTGGATGAATTGGTCTCGACACCTTTTGTTGTGAAAATGATGTACACATTTAAAGGAGTAACACATTAAAATCTTCAAGTGTTTTTCAACACTGTGTGTCATTTGTCTGTCTGTGTTTTTTGTCTGTTTCTCTTTGATCTTCAATTCAAAGCATCATCATTTTTAGCTCACAGAATAACACGTTAAACTAAAGCCATGTATGTTAATCTGGTTGTTCATATTTCTACATGGTGCAAACAGCTTCTCCCAAACACTGCATAGTACTTACAGTGCTATGCAAATGTCAGAGAGATGCTTGTCATTTCATCTATTTAATTTCAGTAAAAATGTCCATTATGTTATTCATATACAGTTTCAGGGGAAAAGCAGCCAGCATTTTAAGACACAAAGACTTCAATAACTATGAACTACTGTATACTATAAAACTAAACAGTTTGCACTATAATATCCAGTATTTTAATATTGCATGTATCTGCCTTTTGCCTTCCATTCTTTTCAGATGACTCGGTTAAGGTTCTGCAGGGATGTTTCTTCAGTCTTAGAATTAATAGCTGCAATTTTAGCTCGTCACAATCTATATGATCTCAGAAATCTCTCCTTTAGCACTTTTGGGGGTAGCGTATGGGGGTAGTTGCTTGTTAGTGTCTATTTGAATCGAACATCAATGAGAGCTTTGTAATTTTCTGTTGGGAGGACACACATGTAACTGGTTGGTTTAGAACTGGAAGGCTGGAGGACAAATAGTGGGAGTAGGTGCACAAAAATAAAGAGTGGATAAGTTAAACACTGATTTACTTGTGAAAATAGAGGTGCGATTACATGAAGGATCTTTGTAAGTAAAAAAAACCCCTCTCTTTTACAAACAAGATCTTTTAGCACCACAAATTATTTTTCATTTCAGAACACATCCCTCGTGGAACCTTCCTTTTTAAGAGGGTAGATTTGTTTTTATACTTGGTGTATACTTGGTTTTCTGCTGAATACATTTATACTGAACACACGTTTTCAGTTTTTTGTCGTTTTCAACATAGACCTAATGGTTGTTTTGACTAGAAATGAAATGAAAATGGGATCTTTAATTTTGCAGAGATGAGTACTGTGGATTACCACTAAACATGCAACAGCTCAGAAAAACAATATTAACAAGCAAAAACAACACAATACCAGCACTACAATGAAAACACTCCTATAGTTCCTAGTTCTTTGAGCCAAAGATCTCCTTTTATCAGACAGCATTGGTTGCATTAATTATTGCCAGAGTTGAGTTATTTTCATAGCTAATGTCACGGTTCGGTCGGCGACCATTAGTGACCGCCGCTTTTCAGTTTCTTTGTCTGTTTTTCTGCTTTGTTTTTCTGTTCAGGTTCTTTTATTTTGACATCTGTTTGTTTTGTTCTGTAGTCACATGTCTGTTATTGTCAGCTGTTTCTGTTAATGCGCTCCTGCCTTGTGTTCACGTTCTGATTATGTTTGGTACTTAAGCTTGTTTCTGTTAGTTTATTCTCATGTGTCCATCACCTCATGTTGAGCCTTATCCTGTTCCCTTATCCTGTTCCCCGTATTCACGTTTTTGCTATTCTGGAGGCCCGCGCGCCTATTTTCTGTTCTGGTTCTGTTTCCTTTAAATAACGTTCACATCAGCATGGATTCCTGGCTGTCTGTCGGTTCCTTGTTGTACAGCAGTAATCGTTAACTGGCGACCTGCGGGCCACAAACGGCTCGTATGGAAAAATGAATGGACAAAGCATTATTTTGAGTTTGTGTTTACCGTGAAATATTCGAGTTTGTTTTGACTACTTTCATGTTTTACACCGTGTGGCTGCCAGTTTTGCTTTCATGTTGTTTTCATTGAATATTCTCAAAGGTGTTTTCTGTGCATGTCATCTTCCCATCTGTCACAGTGGCGAGGGCTAAGCCCCCGGGACCGAGAGCTCTCATGGAAGGGACTGCAGGCAGGAACCCAGAACTCCATTTTGATGTGTTTTTATTTTAAACCAAAACAAAGGAGCGCGAGGGCTCAAAACAAAACAGGCACAGAAAGGCAGGAACGGGGCAAAAACAAAGCTCTGACAGACACTCAGCAAGACGAAAGACTGACAAAGGACAGAACCAAACACAGAACTTATATACCCTGATACACACTCGAAACAGGTGGGGACTGAAATCAACAAACAGGGAACACATAGGGAGAACAGAACACATGACACAAGGACAGAACATCACAATTAAAGACCCAAAAAAAACCCAGACCACAAACAGAATAAAAACAGAAAAGCCGAGCCATGACACCATCACACCAACCCACATTACACAATCAAAAATGCATTCAACATTTTGTTTATTATTTATTTTACAGGTAATATGAGTCTAGCTATTGACAAATGCTAAAAAAAAAACAGAAAAAAAATTAATATGTTAAATAATAGATTACTTAAGATACAATATTAATTGTATTTTATTTTAGGAGAGCGTCTGGCTCTCACAGAGTCTGCTGAGAAAAACTCTGGCCCTTGGACAAAGGTAGTTTGTTGTAGAATCTAAAGGACAGTAAAGTTCACTTTGACTGACAGGCTCCTCTACTAACGCTCACAGGCTTTAAGGCTCTTTATTGTCTTGGACAGAGTAAGTCGTCTCTTCACAGGCTCTAGAAGACTTTCGATAAACTTTTATGTAGAACCATTTAATTGAAATTGCCTTTTTTTTGGTCATCATGAAACGTTGACACAACGTAAAGTGCAGCTTTCATTCTCAGATTGTCAAAAAGCAATACAATATAAATAAAACAAAAGTGGAGATACAAGATTATTTTTCCATTACACCGACCCACCTCCCTGGTCTTCTTCTCCACGTTGGACTGGTTGATCATCTCCTGCGATGAGAGTGAACAGTAAATCCAGACCTGAAGAACTCTGGAAACACCCACTCAGTGTTAGAATACAAAGTGCAGTGTGGAATTAGAGTGAAAATGTCATACTGAAGTAACTTTGACCACTGAGGAAACTTCTCCCAGTTCCATCTTCAGCTGCTCGTAGGTCTTCCCACCCTGGTGAAGGACAGCGGTAAATGTGAGCGAGGAAATAAAGCACATCTGGGGAGGTATAAGCATGGTGGGCAGGACCAGGTGCGATCCCTGTCCAGGAGACTGACTCAAGCTGTAATATCTCTCATGAGAAACTCTAAACATTTTTAAGTAACTCTACAAAGTGACTACAAACTATAGTGCTGTAACAGCAGTGGTGTGCATGAACGCGTTCTGAACTGAACGAGTCGGTTTACAAATTATGAACGTAACCATGAGTGACATTCACTCTCGCAAGACTGTTTGGCCACTAGCAATATATGGTTTGCATCAAAAACTGGTCCCCAAAACACCCAAAAAACTAACCCAGATCGACTAAAGTAGGCTCAAACTGATTAGTCTTATTTGTAAACTTATTCACAAATCATGTGTTGTCAAACCCAACATGGATATCATGATATCGAGTGTATTTGCATTGTTGGTAAGGTTTATGTGTAAAAACATTGCTTTTCCCCACTACTGGCCTAAAGAATACTGGCCACAAACAAGATGGGTCAATTTGAGCCTACTTTGGCCCATCTGGGTTACGTTTTTCAATGTTTAGGCCAGTGGTTTGTGATGTAGGTCCGCAACCACTGGGCTACATTTCATCACGGACCGGTTTAATATTAGAGACTATGTTCACGGCCCGGCCTTTAAGGGAGTGGCAGATAAATATACGTATATTATACAAATAAATGATGCGCATAAAAATGGGGATATTTTAAAAATATAATA
>JBBPDB010000128.1:2762236-2772513 GCA_037974465.1 Brachypetersius altus
TAGATGCTTGGGAAACATATGGTGCTGGCATCGTTCCTCTGCCGCTATGTGTGTGGAGACTGAGATAAAGTCTTATAGCGTCTCGGCCACGTTTTCAGAACATTTGACTGCTGCTGGCTCCTGCTTTCCTTCGCACAGCTGCCTTACAGCAATGGCAAAGGATTAGCAGGCGACACTCGCTCTCAGACGTATTTGGGCTTACGTGCATGTGCAACTGAGACATCAAGTCTTCCTTTTTTTGTTTAGTTCTTTTTTTTTGTCACTGTTGTTCCCCGCAAGGAATGAAGCTACTTAAAAACAGTCCACGCAACGTTCATCTTGAGGGTGTGACTGCCGCCGTTATCATCGCAGCGGTGCATGCTGTTAATATCTCGGACGATCGTGTGAAAGTTCATTAGCGTTAAGGTCAGCACTGCTGGGGTTCAGCACAGTTTCATTCAGCTGCTTAACTTAAGACCTGGGCTAATTCCCCTTCGCTGTGGGTGAGAGAGAGAGTAAACGCGCCTAATATGGAGTGATCACTCTCTAGAGGCAGGTCCTTGGCACTGGGCCTTCCCCACTTAAGCGCTCTTCACAGGGAGCTGTCAAATGCTTACTGACATTCTCTTCATCCAGTTCATTTGGCTCTAACAAGCCAAGAGAAGTGCGATATTTAGGGGCCCAACCAATGACAGATGCAGATCCCTTAATCTGCCAACTATACGATCTGTCACTAATATAACCTAATAGCACTTTGGGTTAAGTTTACTGAAGAGAGAATAAAATAAGACCCGCTGGGAACCTTTCACCAGAGCAGAACACGAAATGGGAGATTTTCAGTAAGTCAGGGCATGAATGATATGTTTGTTATTGACTTGTTTACATAGTCTCTAGCACTGTATGATATATTATTGTACAGGGCTGGTGATCTTTATTACTATCATCGATTATGTCACCGTGTGTTTTTCTGGGCACATTTAGGGGACTTAATGCAGTAAATTGTCGGAGTTTTGGATGTTTTTTTTTTAAATGTGGTACTACTACCTCTTTTCTGTCCACTGAAACTTCACCTAAAACGAATGAGCAGCGCTAGCCTTCAAAAGTGTCAAAATTGTCACCACTGACTCGAATTCCAAAAATAAAGTTTTCAAAGATGTTTTAAAAAGAGCAAATAGCAAGCGCACGAATAGTCTTTTTTTCCAGAAGGCTTCATCGGGTCATTGACTTCACCTGTCAACGTCTTCCTTTTATATTTCTGTCGCAATTTTACGCCCACACACAGTGCAAGATATATGCAATAAACCTACTTGCAAAAAACATGAAACAAACATGAATATATAATCTTGCTCTTTTTGCACCATATTTTTATATACTATATGTATAATTGTATTTGTTTGTATTTTTTAAATTGCACCTTTTGTATTTAATGTTACATGTATGCACCTGGGTTTGAGAGTAACGTAATTTCAATTCTCTGTATGTCTGGTACGTATGGCAGAACTGACAATAAAGTTGACTTTGACTAGATGCTGGTATATAAAATAAGTTTGTGTTTCTCGTTCAATGCTAGAAAGAGATTTGTGGCTGCCACATTTTTGCCAGTACTGGACTATGGGGATCTTTTATATATACCTGCTTGATACAAACACTGAGTATGCTTGACTCAGTTTATCATGCTTTCCTCTGTTTTATTTCAAATTATAACCTTGGAGTCATCGCTGTGAGCTGTATTCTCAGGTTGGATGGTCCTCATTGGAAACAGTGAGACCCATCCAACCCATCTCGGTGCATATCTTCAGCAGAAGTCAGATGGACCTTATTGTTTACGTTCACAGGACTTTTAGATTCTGAACAGCCCCAGTGTTCTTACAACGAGTGGGAAAAAGGCGTTCCAGTATTGTGCTCCTTCAGGTTAGAATCATTTGCAAAGCACTATTACAAATGTTGTTCCTTGGGATCAGTTTTAAATGTATTCCAAAGGACATGGAGACGGAGTTGCTGACTTGTAATTGTTTTACATGATTAGTTCATTCTGCTTATTCTATTGCTTTGTATGCTTAAGTTGTTGTAGGCCTTGTTACTATCTGGGTTGTGATGACTCCCTTGTAAAAGAGATCTGCAATCTCAGTGGGACTTTTCCTGGTTAAACATGGTAAAATAAAAAATGTATTTAGGAGAGAAAGCGCAAGAGCATGAGCAAGGACCAGTGATGATCTAGGTGCCCATCTCTCTACAGTGAGTCCCATTATGAGACTCAGGAGCCTCTGTCATCTTATCTTACACTATATCCCAAAAGTATTTGGACACACTTGGTTTTCAGGGTTTTGGCTAGACCCCCTTACTTCCAGTGAGGGGCTTAAACTCAATGCTTCAGCAAACCAAGAAATGTTGGAAACCCCATGCTTTCAACTGGACATAGTTTTTTTGTTATACATTTTTTATTATTGTTATTGATGCTTTGACATCTTTTAATGTACAGGAAAAACAATACTTAAAACAGGGTATACTTCAGAAAGTGCTATAGACTATATCTGTACTACAGGTTATGTCAAAGAGAGATCCATACAAAAACCTTCAACGAAGTACGACAGTCCTGAAGTCAGTAACAAGAAGAGGAAATTAGAACCAGAGCAGGAAACTGTAAGTACAAAGTATAAAATAGCAATGGAATATAATATATATGATATATAAAGAAAAGAATAAAGTAGAACAAAGTAAAATAAATCAATCAATAATAATAATAATAAAAAATAAATGACTAAATAACAAAGCCCAAAAGACCAGAGTGTGGGAAAAGGGGGAAATCTCCTCACTTCAAATCAGTAAACCTTTGAGTTTCTCCAAAGTCTGATCCCAAAGTGTAATGGTGTCCTCTCTTGCACCAAGCATACGTGCAGTAGACAATTCAAGATATACCACGTCTATAAATGTATGAACCCAACATTTCTTATTAAGATCATGTAGAGGTTTCCATCTTGTTGTTGCTAATTTCTTGGCCTAATTGAATTCCAATAAGTAACGAGTATCATTTTCAGTTTCACAGCAAACCAAATTTTATGGAGATTATTACAGAATTAAGTTCATTTTGTAGACATTGTTATAATGGAAATCTAAAACTTCATTTGACATAACATGTTTTAGGATCACATAAGTTCCCTTTATCAAATACAAAATCAGCTGAACCATGAAGACATCACATGTGATTTATAGACATATAGACTTTCAGACTTTATAGACTTAATCCCCTCACATTTTAGGCTAATTCTGCTCTGGTAAGGTCACAACACACCATTATCTGTCCTAAACTGATTGACTAAGGTCTGTTTATGAAACCCATAGTTTCCTTCAGGAAAAGAGAAAAAGACACAGCAAGATAATAATGATAATGATAATTTTATTTCAGAAAAAAAATATTTCAGTTCATTCCACCATTTTAAAACAATGAAATGTGAGCATGAAACAAGTTTTAACATAAAACGAGTCGATAGCCCTTGAGGTCCAATCTACTGCCATTAGGGATGGAGAAGTCCTTCTTTACAATAGTAAACATATGAAATCCTTATGGATTCTTAGTATGCATGCAGTCATGTTATTTGATAACAATTTGGACAGTTCGGTTCCAAAGAACATGACTGACCAGATCAAGCAAGCAAAAGGCGACATAAAATACTAATTTCATTCTTTTATTCCTCTTTCATTGTGCTTTTAAAGCCAGCGTAAGAATCTAATAAATAGTTCACAATGGTTCACAGAATAAATATAACCCTGGAAACAAAGGCATAACTCATTTTAAAGAAGGCACAGCAACACCAGTGTGTGGTTAAATGAGACAGTAGCACTTTACTAAAGGCGAATAACTTCAAAGAAGTTATCTGAAGGCCAGCTGATGAGCTGACGGTTCTTTGGATCTACCTTAACTCTTATCTTAACATCTCGAGTCAGAAAGATCACTCTGACTAAATTAATAGTCTGACTTGAACCCTCATTACAAGTCATGGTCTCCTTGGCCTCTACGACATTCAACCATTCAGGGTAGTCACTACCTTCCTTCATAACAGAGAGAGTCAAATAGCAAAGAGTGCGTTCACCATTGTCGACACAAGGACACTTATTTGCAGGAACACGGTAAGTCATCCTTAAATTGATGAGGTAATAGCCTTTTTTAGGGATAAGAAGTTCAGTGTCATTTTGGTCCAGTCTGATCTTAGAACGGTTCTGTTGGTCCTTCCAGACAACGGCATGGCCGGGGTCCACAGACTTAGCTGCACAATCAAGAGAAGACAGTAAAAATAAGACTTATAGGTCACACGTGATTCACACACAGACACACATTCAAATACACACATGCCCTTCAGTTTTAGTCTCCGTGCACAAGCAGACACACAATCTATAACTGTAAGAGTCTTAAGGACTGGTAGTTAAATACTGTTGATGATACATGCAGTACGTATACACACTAAATGACCAAAAGTATTAAGAGTGCCTTTCTTGATGAATTCAGATCATTTACAGCGAGCCTTAAAAAAAATGAATGACCAATAGTGTGGGGTTCTCATCAGAAGCTGCAGATGAGTCAGAGGTCACCATGCCCAAAGGCAAACACCGGCTGCCCATTAGGCTGTGTAGCAGAAGAACTTTGGACTGATGGAGCTCCATCAGTTACCTTTGGTATTAACTGGAGTGGTGTTATCTACAATGCAGCTACTACTGCAGCAAATAGCGAACCCCTAATAGCCTTGACATACGTGAGATGAGCAGCTGTCCACAAACTTTTGACCATATAGTGCACTGGAAGTCTGATGCAAAGATGTGACTGGATGAAGCTACTTACCCTTCAGGTGTAAAGCGTAGCAGCCGGATCTCCTCTTCTTCGGATGGGGCTTAACTGCTGTATAAATGAAGGCAATTTTTAAAATGGATGTTGAATGACTGTTTATACCACTTACTGAATATTAACATAACCTGTTAGCTGTGTGTGGTGTGTGAAGTGAACTATTATTTGTCTGGACTGAATGATCCACTGAAAGACTGATGGTAAGACAGGTGGAAAAGAAAAGAAAAGACAAACTCACTCGTTTGTGTCTTTATCTGCTCCTCGCTAGATTCCTGGAATAAACAGGAGTGCGAAATAAGTGTGAAACAAAGTCAGGATTCAAGATTCTTAGTCACATATATAATCATACAACATGTAGTGAAAAGTGCCCCTGATGTGAGCGTCAAGACATCATTTGAATTAAATTAAAGAATCAAGCACATTGTTTTACAAGTACAACATATAAAACAACATAGAGTGAAATGTGCCCCTGAGGTGACAATTTAAATGTTTAATTTAAATACATAATTTAAATAATTTTATGAGTACGTGCAGTTAAATGTGTCCCTTAGGTGACTTGTAAGACCATTCAAACTCAATTAAAGAGTAAGTGACACTCGTGCAGTCCTAATCTGAACACAAGGAGACCCTCAAAACATAAATTATAGTAAAGAGTCTGTAACTGACACTCATAAACAGAACGTGAAGGAGACATAAAGACCGTATTCCTCCACAGAGTGCTGGTGAAGTGGACTGACCTCGCAGCTCTGAGCTGAAACCTGGAGCAGGAGGGAGGTCGTGAAGATCATGAAGAGCACCAGTCCAGCTAAGGTCCTCTCGCGGCGCTTTATGAGCCTGTGGGTCATTCCCCTTCTCTCCTGACCTGCAGCGTTATTTCTTGCCATCTCTCAGACTCGTCCTCGCAGCTCTCTGTGAGGATCATCCGGCCGCCTGCCTTTTATTGCCCTCCGGACGAGTAAATATTTATAAAGCACGGGAATCCTGAACCGCCCCGTCCATCTCTCCCGGCGTGTTTCCACAAGCCCCGCCCCCTGTGCGCCGATTGGTTGGCGTTTTTTTTAATAATCCCACTTAAAGCACGTCAGTGTTTTATGGTTATTTTTCTTTCTATTTTTTCTTTTTTATTAAACTATCCCACTTTACAATAAAGCAAAGTAAAGTTCCCCCTTATAGTCACACATGAGCACACGACACAGTGTGAAATTCTTTCTCTGCATTTCACCAAGTGAAGCAGTGGGGAAGCAGCGTGTGGAGACATTCCTGGGATTCAAACTGAAAATATGCTGAAAATATGTGATGTTTATTTTGAAAAAATTGGCCTATGTCTTTGCTTAACCAGGGGCTCCTTCTAATAGCAGTTCCCAGGTCTCTTAAGGAGACAGTCGACACCTTTATTTGACAAAACAGAGTGAATGAAAACGTGTGGTTAAAATAGGCAGATGTGATTGTTGAGTATAACCGTAGAGTATTTCTGCCTGAAAAAATAGCAATAGTAGTAGTAGGGGAATTATTAATACTACTACTAGCGTTATAAAAAGTAGTAATAGTAGTAGCAGTGTTATTATTAGTATTCGTAGAATTAATAATAGTAGTAGTAGCAGTATTATTATTAGTAGTAGCGGTAGTAGTATTAGTAGGAATAGCAAAAATAGTAGTTTTCTTTTGCTTTTCCTTTTGCTGCAAAAAAAGGAGAAGAATAAAAACTTCCCCATCTTCCCCAACTTCTCTAATTGACCTGTAATCCAGGATCAGATTTAATCTGTGCCTGGAAAACTGGTAACTTAAGTTTAGCCGAGCTGTTCTCAGACCTGGTACTGGAGGTTTTGCTCTCCAGGTGTGTTTGCCATGTGTGAGAACTAATAGATGTATCTTTCTACCCCTGGTGACCTGCAGCGCTCCCCAACCTTCATTTTAATCCATAATCAGCTGCCTGGAGGGGAGTTATGGTTCTAAAACGAAGCAGAGTCAAACACTGTATTGAAGTTTCTGTTGTTTCTGTCTGTGCAAGTTCTGAAACTCTCTAAAAAACGGACTCAGCCAAATAAGTCTCACACTAGCATTTGCATCATAAACACAGTGAGGATTTTATGGAAATCTGAGATTTTCTTTATCCTTGTCAGTGGCGTATAAGAAAACTACATATGGTACAGAATTCAAATATGTCTTTGGTGATCATTTAGGTTAAGGATAGCAGGTAGAGTGACATACTTCTATTGTGTTGAGTTTCTTGTAAAAGTGAAAATAATAATAACAATAATAATAATGATAAATCTCTCAAAAACATCTGACTTTTAATATGAGGCTCCAGGGTTCATGCCCTTGCACAGATGGGCATGACCTGGGGTTGGTGGGCTTGAATCACAGGTCTGCCAGTGACACCACTGATATACCCGAAAGGAAGGTACTATCCCTGCACACTAAACCGAGGAGGCTGCACCGCTGGCTGCCCACTGCTGGAGTTAAATGCAGAGAAGGAATTTCACACTGTTCACATTGTGTGCCATGCTGTGGTTTGTTCACACGCGAGTATTTGGGACTTTGCTGTCGTATCTACAAATAATTTAATTCCTTCTTTGTGACTAGAAAATGTTAAACACTATAAATGAGATTCCTCCCAGAAGATTTGACTGACGACTCTGAGATACATGAAGAGAAATCCTCCAACATGAGTGGAGATGTTAATCAACCGCTGTAGGTGATAGTAGCCTTGTGGGTAAAACACCTGTGAACCCGATAACCACAAAGTCGAATTTCCAAACCCCCACTTTCTACCATTGTGTCCTTGAGTATAAGAACCCTCAGTAGCTCCAGGGGGACTGTCCCTGTAACTAATGATTCTAACTTTCTCTGGATAAGGGCGTCTGCCAAATGCTGTAAATGTTAGTTAATGTAAATGCTGTTTGGCATTGGAGGGAAGTGTAAGTGTTCAGCCAATCATATCTGACCTAGATGTTAAAAAACCTGAAAAAATGATACACTGAAATGATCATTTGCAAACTACAAGCTACCTCTTCTTTTTAGTCCTGACTTGACTCGCCTTCATTGGCTCAAATTGCAAATTCGAGGACTTGAGACTCCCTCAACTAACATTTATAAAAGACTCGACCTGACATTGACTTGATAATCGGGACTTAAGAGATAATACAGTGACTTTGTTACTCGTTGTTAACATTGCTGTGAAAACCAGAGTACATTGGTAGAACTGGTGGTGCGGGTATTTTGTGAGCTTGTAAATGACCATTGTTTACGTTTCATCACAATGTATTTCTCTTATTGGCACCATGGTGTTTTACATTTGGATTTTTGAGGACAGCTTGTACTGCTGTAGCAAAAGTAAAGAGATGGCCAAAGCCTTGTCTTACTTACAGGACTGCAACCTGTTTTCAATGAATTCAGAAATGTGTCCTTCCTTTTTTTAAAAAAAATCTGCTGATTTTAATAATACAGATAATACAAAACTTCACTTTTCCTTCACACACCCCTACTGAGATCATTGTGTGGCCAAACATCATGGAGCTTTTAGTGAGTCCGTTGTTGTTTATTCTTTTGGGACAGATGACGACACAACAGTAGGGTCAGATGACGGATGATGCCTGTGAGAACTCTAGCTTGATCTCACCCCTAGACTTACACACTACACTGAGTATCTTGTATGCTCATTTATAGCCATTTGCTGCCATCATGGGTGTAATTACACTCCAATGTTAGTCATTAGTCACAAATAGGGCTTGTTCAGAGGACACGTGAGAGAATTCGTTTTTAAATGTATGTGTTTTGAAAATGAGTTACATATGAAATGATCATAAATGAACATTACATATGTGTTACTGGAAGACTAGCAATCTCATTTTTAGCTTTTCTGTCTAACTTTATCAGCATATCAGTTTAGCTCGTGTCAATTTAAGGGGAACAGTTTGGGCCTTCTACATCTTCAGAGAAGGCCTAATGATTTTGGAACAAAAGAATATATTTCTGTCATTATTAGTTATTCAGTGTACTCATGTTTGTATTCAACTCAACACATATTGCAGTAATGCCTATATTTGATGTTTGACCTCCTCCATTATTAAGGTTTGTTTGGAAGAAAGGGCTAAATTATTAAAATGCCCAACGGAAACGTGATCTAATCCAGATTCTTTTTCATTGTGAAAGTAGTTGTGTAGTCACATGACCTCTCCCTTTGATTAGGCTTGGCCTTCTACCATATCAGACTATTCACAGCATAATGGGAGCTGGCATTGGATTCAACCAATCATATTTTGATTTTTGATGGATGGAACCAATCATGGGAATCAGGGAAAATGTCACTCAGGGCCTTCTTATAGTGAGTAGCTGTGTCCAAATATTCGCACCTATCGACTTTCCTTGATTTTGACAGATTCCATGAAAGACACAGGCAGATTCTGTTGTTATCGGTGATATGAGTTTAAACATTAAAAATAATAGTTTGGAAACATATGAAATAAACATACCTTTATGGGTTTGAGCTTCTTGCTTTCTTGCATCTTTACATTACGTCCTTCACACTCACATTTACTCACTAATATAAACAGTTCTCTTAAGAACCATCCATTCCACGTATCCACTCTCAAACAGTTTAATGATCGTTGCCCACTCTCTTCTTGAGACCAAATATTTACTAATAGCAAGGACTCAACCAGTGACGCAATTCTATGCAGTGCTGTCTGGAATGGTAAAAGGATACAGCTAAAATATGTCTAAAATTGATTGTATCACGATTAAAGCAAAATAATAAACAATTTAAAATCAATTACAGCCTATATAATACCAACTGAAATGACATAAAAGGAACCCAGACCAGTCAATGTTTTGTAAAGTGAAAAAACTGCGGAAGGTCTTATTAGCGTTTACTGGACTGTGTACACATTTAGAAAATCTGGATGACCTTTAAGAGACCAAGAACATAATGTCAAACAGTCAAACGCAGACCATTGCTCCTTTATCATGTATTCTTTGTGCAGACTCCCCCAAATCTGCTAAAGCTCCTGAAAAGTCTTTTCTTATGTGCTAAAAGATGTCATTTATTTAATATGGTTAATTAAGGTGTCAGAAGAACTCCCTAGTATCTCATAACAGATAAGTAGCACGTTGGAGTTTAGGCCTCTTTAAGCTTTTAGCTTTTATTTGAGAGGGGAAGTTTATCAGTAAAATCTGGAGTCCATTTACAACCTACTTAGGACCTGATTGTCTTCAAACAATAACGGAAGGGCTCTGTGGCTTGGCATGAGGACAGCAGATTTACCAGTGATGTACTGTGTCTGTATCCTGTTCCGCATTTAGCATACAGCGCCCTCCACACTTATTGGTACCCCTGATAAAGATTCATAAAAAACCTTAAAATAAATTCATTTTTAATTGCACTAGCATTGTCACGGTCAGGCCAGTGGCCAGTTAGAGCCACTGCTTTTTTGTTGCTGTCCTGATTTTGCCCTGTTCTGTTTGT
>JBBPDB010000128.1:2772613-2784964 GCA_037974465.1 Brachypetersius altus
TGTTTGTATGTTTTAAATTGCACCTTTTGTATTTAATGTTACAAAAGGGGCAATTTAAGAGTACTGTAATTTCAATTCTCTGTATGTCTGGTACACATGGCAGAATTGGCAATAAAGCTGACTTTGACTTTGACTAATAAACACCGCCATATTCTGAAAGCCTCCTCCTACCAACATGCACCCAGTCACAAACCACAAGAGGGGTGGCAACTCATATTTTACCAGATTTGGTAAACCCCATTACTGATGTTCCTCATGCTTGACTTTCAAACTACTCACCATACAGTGTTCTGTATTAGATTCTCTGTTTAATTGAGAATTTATAGGCAACCCAAACAATGGATGAGCAAAACTTTACCAATACATCCTGAAGATTTTTAGTAGAAAGAGAAGAGTCTATAAAGGAAAAACTCAACACGGTTCGAGACAATTTGGAAATTGCTTTCTTTGCCAGATGTTGGAGCAGAGCACAAACAAAACAGTTGCCCAGAGTTGAGAGTCATCTCAACACTGATTTCACTGCATACACTATATGTGCTGAAGTATTGGGACACACATGTTTTTCAGGGTCTAAGCTCCTTATTTCCAGCATACCAGAACTTTTCTACTCCAGCATTTCTACTCCCCAGTGCACAAAGCAAGCTCCATGAAGACATGGCTGGAGCAGTTCGGTATGGAAGAACTTAACTTGCCTGCACAGATCTCTGACCTCAACCCATCTAACACCTTTGGGATGAACAGAGATTGTGAGGCAGACCTTCTCTTCCAAAATCAGTGTCTGACCTCATAAATGCTCTACAGAATGAATGGACTCAAATTCCCACAGACGATCCAAAATCTCTTATAGCTGCAAAGGGTGGTGCAGCTCCATATTAAAGTCGATGTATTTGAATGTAATCCCTGTTGGTGCAATGGTCTGGCGTCCCAATACTTTTGTCCCAATAGTGTAGCTTGAATATGGGCAAAATGTTCTTTTCGTCTGTGTAAAGTTCAGAATCTTTTATTGCCTCCTTTACCTGCTTGGCTCCAGTGCTGTTCCCCACAATCCTCTGTGCACGACTGTGGCCTGTCTTTTTAGAAATAAACAGCATGTAAGTAATAAAACGCTTCACTCCCCTGTAAATTAAATGCTGCATTAGGCCTACACTTTTCACAGTGTTAATTGGTGGGTATAACCTTCCATTACTTGTTAGCTACTAATTGCATCTCTCCAGCAGCAGCACCACCACTTTCAGAAGCTGCCCTGTTATGACCTTTGCAAAAAAGTCTTGCAGGACATATGCAAGATAAAGTAGCACAGTAAGAAATGACCTGTTGTACTGAATCTATGGGAAGGTAAATATCTCTGTTGTGTGCATGGCATTAGCAAGTAGCGCTTTCCTGTTTTGCCGCCGTTTGCCATAATTAATCACAGGCTGGAGAGCAGAGGTGGCAGCCTCTCTGCAGCGGAGCAGCAGCTGTAAATCCGCGGTGTCTCCATGAGACAGGTGCCCTCCAGCCGGTTCCTGTCTGCTACCCCACTAATGGTTTGTTTCCTTGCCTGGAACGCAGCCTTGCTCCAGCCCCACTAGTTTGCTTAGAATTTCTTAGCTGGACGCTGAATTTGGCTCCAGTGTCTCTTCTCTTTCCCGAATTGCATCATGAATTGGTGGTTTCAAAAGAAAAGAAAAGAAAAAAAAGAGGAGGGAGTGAAGACGAAAGTGGCTTTGAGGTTAAAAAGAGACTTCAACGAGTCTTGTCCTCTCCCCCCCCGCCCTTGCACTTCCGTCACTATGGAGCTCCGTGAATCGGTGATGAGAGCTATCAGATTTCCCTAGTCATGTGTCCTCGTCTTACTGATGAGAATCATTGGGACTGGAGCACTTCCAGGCAGTCTGCATCGCAGGGCAGCATTGATTGTATTGATTCGATTCATTAAAAGCCCATCCATAAAGCAGCAGAAACAACAGAACGCTCCGCTTTTTGCCTCCACACACAGAGCGGCTGTATACGGTGGCCTGCTCCCGCTGATAAAGTAGCGCTTTATGGCACATGGTGCTGTGTAATTTACCTCCCTCTTGAATATGGGCAAACATTCGAGTGGTCTCGCTGTAATTAAATGCCGCAGACACGGAACCCACATTTGCGCCTAGGAAAGTGAGTGATAATAAAGAAATAAAGAATAAAGGCGATAATGCATGCACAGCGCACAGATATAATACTTGTTCTGGGTGAGGAGCTCATTCATCCTGGCTGTCATAAACGTTGCGCCGTGACCACAATGAAATCAGACAGCCGCATCCATCACTGCTTTAGCAGTGACATCCACTCAGTGTTTGCTATTATTTTACTTTCTCTGTGTGTGTGCCTTTCTCCGCCTTCCTCTCTCTCTGCCTCTTTCGTTCACTGATGGAGTTTGTGTCCCTGCACTCACTTCTTTTGGCATGTGTCTCTTGCACTTGTAAATAAATAGAGAGAAATAAAAGCACTTCTCGTCAGAGGCTGCTGTCCGGTCCAGTAGCGAGCGAATTGAAAAATACATCTGATAGTGGAGGTGGACAGGCGGTGTGGGGGTGGGGGCTGAGGGGCAGGGGGGCGAGGGATAGGGGGGGTTGTGCGGAAAACCGAAGATCCGCTCCAGAATGCAAGGCAGAGCCAGAGGTTGTCTCATGAGGGCCCTGGGAAACAACACCTCTTCATAAGAGGAAGGAAAAAGGCAGAAAGTCAGTCGACGAATCCAAAGCCATCTGACAGAGGGCAGAGAAAAGGCGGCTGAGGTGAGGAGTGACCCCCGAGTGCCTCTAACAGAAAAAATCGACTACTTCTTGTTGAGAAAATGACCAGAGTCTGACACCTAATTTAAGGGATTATTTCCCCCAGGATGCTCTCTGGTAAAAGGGCCTACACAGTGCAGCTGCATGACCGGCAAAGAGGCCTTGCCTTCTGCTGCAAAACCTCAGGAGGTTCGCGGCATTTATAAAACGTTTACCATCTCTGGGGTTCAGGATTTAAACTGCTGTGATTACCAGGTTAAAGACCTTTTATCAATGCACAAAATTAGAAAAGAAATTTTGGATTCACTCCTCAATTCATTCAAAATAATATGTTTCATTTATCGGGTAACGCTATTTGAAATGACTCGAATGCGTATTTATATTCTTGTATGTTTCTTCTACTATTACAGCAACCAACAGAACCTGAAAGACACACCCATTTACATCAGCCACGACATTAAAAGCACTGACAGGTGAAGTTAATAACATTGCCTGTCTCATTACAATGGCATCTGTCAAGGGGTGGAATATATTAGGCAGCATGTGAACAGTCAGTTCTTGAAGTTGATGTGTTGGGAGCAGGAAAAAATGGGTAAGCATAAGGATCTGAGCCATTCTGACAAGGGCCAAACTGTGATGGCATGATGACTGGAGTAGGGCATCTCCAAACCGGTTCTTCCAGTAGCATGTTCCCAGTATGCAGCGGTCATTGCATACCAAAGGTGGTCGAAGCAAGGAAACCAGTGAACTGGAGACAGGGTCATGGTAGGGAAGTTAAACCTAGTCCATCTATTCTTATCCCACTAAAGAGCTACTGCAGCACAAACTGCTGAGAACCTTTATATCGGTTACAATAGAAAGATATTAAAACACAGTGTTCACAGTTTGCTGGGGCTGCATAGCCACAGACCAGTCAGAGTGCCCATGCAGACCCCTGTCCACGGCCGAAAGCACCTACAATGAGCTCAAAAACTGGGCGCAGGAACAGTGGAAGAAGGAGGCCTGGTATAATGTATCATATTTTTATGCGGATGTCCAGGTGCAATGGCATCACTTACTTGGGGATAAGATGGCAACAGGATGCACTGTGGGAAGATCCTGACATTTACATGGTTGTTACTTTGACACAAACCACCTACCAAAACATTGCTGCAGACCAATTACACCCCATCATGGCAACAGTCCAATCAAGCATCTGTGGGATCTGCTGGATAAATTAGTGTATAGAGGCCTCAGCATTTACAGCATTTAAAGGATCTGCTGTTAATGTCTTGGTGCCAGAAACCACAGCACACCCTCAGAGGTTTAGTGGAGTCCATACCTCAGTGGATCAGAGTTGTTTTGATGGCATGATGGGTCTTACACATGTGGTTTTAACGTCATGGTCGGTGCATATGCTTTTGTATTCAAGGTTGTTTTTTTTATTACGTCTGTGTATAGACCTTCTTGATTATCTCTGTACACTGAAGTATTGAAATTCTTTGAAAGGAAACATGGTTTTTATAACTGATTTGTATAACTGCATACACACCAGGTATTAGGGAGACTAGGACTACATCACTATCAACGGATAGAAAACACATTCAGACATCAGACAGATGTTTAGATTTACTTGATGCTACAAACGTTGAGGTGACTTTGAGCTACAGTGCTCAGATATGTAAACTGTACAAGCTGTCCTTTATATTGTGTGAAATTGTTATAATCAAGAAATGGCCCTTAAATGGTCTTAAAAAAAATTATATTGAAGACCTTCCTAAGATAATGGGAACTTTTTTATATGTATAAAAAGATCATCGTTTTTGCTGTGCATTTGTAGCCTGCATTTCCTGTATTATTGCTTCCCTATTAATTATACTCCTTGATTACAACCAAAATAATGAATAATGAACATCAGGATAAAACTACATATAAAAATGTGCATATAAAAAGCTCAAGGCCTACCACTGTGTGCACAGAAAGGACTAAATGATTGGACTGAACATATATAGCCTTGAACAAAGCATTGGGCCAGACATCCCAGGGAGAATCTTGAAGAATGCATAAGCCTCGCAGTGTTCTCCATGCTAACAAAGATTCCAGCTCCATGCTGCCAGACACGGCTGTTTGTTCTTGTTAAACTGGCACTTGCTCTGTGGAACAGCTAAAGCCCTCTATTTGAAGTTGGGTCACAGAGGTGCTGGATCTATCCAGCAGAAGAAACCAACTCTATTTCCTATTTCTCCCTCCCTCTCTCTCCCTCTCTCTCTCTCCCTCCCTCTCTCTCCCTCCCTCTCTCTCATGAGCTCTCTCTCTCTCTCTCTCTCACACACACACACTCTTCATGGGTAACTGTCAACAGTCGCTCAACTAATGAGCCTCTGTTTGGCCCTTGGAGGACACCGTAGTCCTCGAACCCTGAAGCGATCGCCTGCATTTCTTAACAGGAATGATGGGAAAGAGGCCCAGGCTCTCATCGTCTCAGCTTCCGCCGGCACCACTTTCTGTCTGCCGGGGTAATTTCTAGCCGGCTGCTCAGCGACCATTTTAAATGACCTGTCACCAAGATTAATCCTGACCGAGGAACCTTAGACTTCTCAACTGTGACTCCATCTAACTCCTTACATTATGTACTGTTTGGAGCTATAATGGTTTAATATTGTAGGCAGATGATTGTGTGCAGTATTGAATAATGTCAGGATGAAAGGTCAAGGCCATCAAACTGACTGACATTAGATGAATGGCACAGAGCTCGTTCAACTGCACGGTTTAAGGCATCTATAATTAAACTCGAGGACAATTCTAAAGGCTCTGAATACGGCAGGAGAACAGAAAGGAGGCAGCAGCGTAGCCAGGTAGTCCGCCGTTGGGTCACCATGGATTTAATACCCCTTCTCTGTCAGTGCAAACAATATGGTCGGACTCTAATAAGCCTATCAGAACCTCCCACTGCTCAGGGGCTGTGGTTCCATGACCCACATGAGACGCATATAGTGATTGTCGGAGGGAAAAAAAACTCGTGCCCAACTATTTCGACATCTCTTACAATCAGGTACTGTAATCGCTAAGTGAGTCCATTCGTTAAAAAAGAAAAAGAATCCAATAAAAATATGACAAATGATAACTTGATACCATTGGAAGTAACAAAGGGATAATGGTATACGTTGTGCATAATGAATGAATGGTTAGAGGTCATAGGCTCTGATCCCTGTACATAATGGCCCTATTATCAAGGCTAAGTGATATAGTCTCTCAACAGTAAAGGCTTTGCCATTTGAGGAACGTCATCCCTGATAAGCCCTTATTATGAGCGATTTCTGTTTCAGATGAGATCCATGACACATCCTTTTCAGAGCTGCCAAAATATGCTCGCTGATAAGATTCTCTCTTTCTCTCTCTCTGCTTATCACTCTCAGCTAGTGATACAGATCACCATCCGCGGTGCATCAAACGTGAGGACAAGGACTCCATTACGATGCGCATGTAAAGGACGACACTCCTCGCTCCCACCGCTGTTTCTTTGATTTCCAGGTTTTTTAATAAGCCTCAGATAATCGCTTTAACGTGTTTTCTACCAGTCATCTGAGATCTGACATTTTATCAATGGAAGGACATTTTTTGAAGTCACCTAATTTTCAGCCTTAAGATTTATTCCCTTCTTTTTTTTTTGGCGTAGATATATCACCTGGGTCCCGTGTTGTTATCGTACTTTTTTTAAATTGAAAACTGGTCCCTGGATTCAATGCCACCAGGCATCATGTTTTATCCATGTAAAGTGGAGCATTAATATTCAATGGATTCAGCGCACACTTAAAGCTGGACTAGCTCCTCCAGATGAAACGGCCGTGGTCTGACTGTGATGAACTGTAGCCGACCGGCAAATAATTATGAGCAAACAAACAAGAGGAGGCTCTACTGTATGTGAATGCATGAGATTCAATAGCGTGCAACTTAGCAGGTCTGTCACGGTGAACTCCAGCACACATTCGTCATGCCGATAAAATCAATGCGATGACTGTTTATTTTTTTCAGCTGAGAATTCTCGAGCGCAAAACTTCTGTGGAAACAGAATATTAGCCTATACAAACTTAAATGTAGACCATACCTTAGGGCAGTCTTTAGAGATCCTAGCAGGGTTCTGAATAAAACATTTTTAGATCCTGTTCCATTAACAGGCTCTCATTTTCAAACTCAATATTACTTTATTTTCCAAATGCATCATGGTATCTCAATGTCAAGTTACATTCATTCATTCATTCATTCATTCATTTTCTCTGACCGCTTAATCCTTTCTAGGGTTGCAGGTACCTGGAGCCTATTTCGGGGTCTGTAGGCGCGAGGCAGGGACGACAGCCCACCGCAGATTAAGATATATTATCATTATTAAATGTCATTATGAATAAATGATGTTAGGGGTGGCCTGAAAAATCCGAATATTTTAGTATTTGTTTACTATTGTGTTGCATGTGTTTCTCTCTATAGTATTCAGAAGCTTTGTCCCTTTTTAAAGACCAAATATGTTCATTTCCCTCCCCCAGAGAGTCCCCCCCACCAATTCCCTGAGACACATTTGCGTGTCCTTTCCAGTAAGACCATGGTACCAACCTCTCTGTATCTTATAGAATTCAACAGCCTGTTTTTATTAGTGTGTCTTTAAGACATATGTAAGATACAGTATATGTACATCAGTCTCTTCTGATTGGCTGTTGTATATTGTATGTACTTCACTCAAAAGCACTCTAGACTATAACTGTGATGTGAATTGGTGGAGCTAAACAGCTAGAGACTGGACATACAGATCTGTGTTAACAAACTGGTTTGTTACATCACAAAGAAAGAAAATTGAGAGCATAAGGAGTGCGTGAACTAGAACTTAAGAGTTCTTTGTGAAACTTAACAAACAACATCAAATGCATTTGTCTTAAAAGTTTCATTTTTCTATTTAAGACACAAAAACACAGACTAAACTCCAACACATTTTATCAACAAAGGCCTTTAGATAGAACAGTTAATGTTAATAGATGGAAAATAATACATTATAATTAGTTTGACTGAATACATCATGAATTAATTCTTTCTTTTCTAATAAAACAGCAGGTGAGAGAACAAACAGCAGATTTGTTTACTGACAAAATCACAATTACAACTTTTCATTTCTGCTGGTGTCAGAGAGGAGTACCACACCGTTTGTACAACACAGGAGTTGCTCTGTCATCCAAGATCATCACAGTTTGGTTTCACTCATATGTGCAAGTAAGACTGTAGAAAGTGCTTATGTTCTGAAGATCAGCCACAGATAAAATGAGCAACAAAAAAGATTTTCTAGTTACTGTCATGAATTGTCTATATCAAAAATACCGCAAGATTTTACTATTCATTAAGGCCATTTACACTCACACACCATACTAGTACAGCAGCATACAGAGTAAAAGTAAAGAGATCGTATATCAATAATATAACTGCGTTGACTGTATACACATACTTCAAAATCTTGCAGCTCTCACCATATGACCATGGAGTCTCACTGCTAAATAATTACCCTGTTGCTTTTCCTCCTAAATTTAAAAGAATGGATTCCTCTCTGGAAACATCTTACATTTTCCTATTTGTCTTACAAGGGTGATTCTGCCCGTGTCAAAGAGCCCATCAATAACAGTGTTATGGTTGCTAGCACGAAAACTGGACAAGCGAGACTGCTGCTAGAACCTGAAAGGAAGCGATCAATATCGGTGTAGTCGTCATGTCAATAGCGATAATGAAATAACAAGGTCAGAATTAACATGTGTCACTCATGCTTTTTTCGGTTAATGGACATTGATAGAGTTTCTTCTTCACAGGTTCTCTGAGTATAAATCGACTCAAGGCTCAGCTAATCGCAGGGGAAGTGGCTCCGGTTCTGTCTTTTCTGGTGACAGAGGAATCACCATTAAACAAACGGAGTCAACTCCTCTAACGACATTCGTTCAAACTCTGACTCGTAGCTCATCCAAAAAACATTCACTGTATTTTTAAAGCTTAACTTTGTTTCCTTTGTTTAGTTCCGTCCATTTACTGATGAGTTCAGGAATTGATTGATTGCAATCACCATTGAGTGAGAGGAGAAAGTCAAAGTGTTGAGAGCGATATCGACAGAATGCACCTGACAGCTATCAAAACCCGGGAACTGTGACCTCTGCGATGCCTTCAGAAAGTCCTAAAATGACTCTCAGCCAGTATTTTAGTGTGGTGTAAACCAGGGCATGACACAGATGGGGGGTAAAGTGAAATATCAACCCAGGGCTCCTAGATAGAGGGGGCCCATATAGCGCTTGGATAAAGGACACTGGTATACAGTCATGTACAAAAATGTCAGCCTATTGTGATTACAGCTGGGGCAGCGGGTGGTTAGGGAGTTGCCCTTGCAATCAGAAGGTAGTGGGTTTGAATCCCAGGACTACCAGTGGCACCACCGAGATATTCTTGAGCAAGGTTAAATGTAGAGGACTCGAGTAATTTCCTCCAGGACCAATATACAGCTCCAGAAAAAGAGACCACTGCAAAAAAATTCAGTTTCTCAGGTTTTGTCTTTTATAGTGCAAGTATTGAATGGAACAGTTTGCCTTGTTTTTGTAAGAATTTCAGACCATAAGAGAAATGATGCAGTGTTGTATCCAGATAATTCAAAGCTGTGTTTTTCCATCTAACTGGTCTCATCGGTCTCATCATACTTTTCCTCATTAAATAAGATGTGATTCAGGTGATCAGTAATCAATACCTCATGAAGCAGAATGAGGGCTTTGGTAGGAATTTAACAGACACTGGCAGAGATGCTGATTTAAAATGAATTGCAGTGGGCTATCTAGTATATAAAACGTTAATAAAATGCATGAAAATAAATCATTTCCCTTAATTGTCAGAGTTTATGGTTTTGTATATCTCTGAAACAGGTTGAAAGGACAAAAACATGGATGTGCGGCAGAAACTGCCAATAAAAAAAGACACACATCAAAATTCCCGGCGGCAGGAAAAGGCAAAACTCACCACAAGTAAGAGGCCGGTCGTACTTGGGAGTACAATTACAGAAGGCTGGAACAGTCAAGGATACTACAAGAACCCTTTTACAGAGCACATATACACTCTAGTCCTGAATTATTTACATTATTGATAAAAATAAGGGAAAAGACTGGACTATTTGTGGAAAACAAATAGTCCATTACCAAGATTTATTACATGTTTCTCAATTATTGGCAAAGCAGTGTTTAATACTTCCTGCAGCATCCTCCTGCAAGGATAAATACACCGAGTCTGTGTGTATTCTCTTCAAGGCCAGAGCACACAGCTACAGCAATCTTGCATAAGTTGCAGATAAGAACCTTTTTTATTCTTAAAGGAAAAATATGTGGTATATTTAAGTAGCATTAATCAAATAAAGGGATACTTTGTGAGCGAGAGTAGTTTATTGGGTATGAGTCCTGGATAACTGTGCTACAGCATTTTGGCACAGGTGCAGTAGCAGCATTCCAAAGCAACATGTCTACACTCGTTTGTCTCAGGTTATTTATATCATGACACAAAAATCTGCCAAAATAAAATCATAAATAGGCCAATTGCCAATTAAATGTTTGCAAAAGTCTTCCAATCATGCAATCCCCAGTCAGGTGAACTCACCTAACCCCAGAAGTGGCATTTGCCAACCAAACTCTTGATTTAGTTGCTCTCAGCAAAGACTTTATTGCTTTCTTTGCTGGCCATGATGTGCTGATCCAACATTTCTCAACACATAATTGACAGTTGACTTTACACTGTTGCAGTATTAGAACTGATACGCCTAAATAAACCAGTGTGAATGAAGTGGAGATGTTACAGAATAGTGGGAAAGAGGGAGAACAGTGGTTCCCAACCCTGATCCTGGAGGCCCACTGCGCAGAACTTTTCCCAGCTTTCCCAGCCATAATGCACACACAACAACGCAGTACGGGGTTGTTAACAAGATGATTAGTTGGATTAATTATTTTGGGGGGTAGTCCTCCAGAGCCAGTCCTCCAGAGGGTTGGGATCTAGAACAGTGTGAACACCAGGCTGTACCAGAAGGAGTCCTTGGGCAAGAACACTCCCACTACGCTCATCTACTTCTCTAAGATGACTATAATCATGAGAAGTGATGTGATGTAAAATGAAAGAGGGTTGTGGGGGGGGCAGTCTAGAGCAGTCTAGATGGGGAAGAACACTCTAGTAAAGTATGAATAGAGGAGAACATGTTAGAACAGTGGTTCCCAACCATGCTCCTGGAAGCCCTGCCCAGCACATTTCCCAGCCCTGATACACCCAACAACTCAGAAAGGGCTTGTTAACAAGATGATTAGTTGGATTAATTGTTTTGGGCAAGGATCCTCCCGCTATATTCACCCACCTCTCTAAAACGACTATAATCATGGCAAGTGACATGATATAAAAATTAAATAAAGGCATTTTAGAGCAGTCTAAATGGAAAGGACATTTAGGAACAGTGGTTCCCAAACCTGATCCTGAAGCCTTTCTGAACGTTTTCCGGTTCTAATACACACATCAACCCAGGAAATGATCGTTAATTTGTTGGTTAGTTTTTGTTTTTTTCTTAAACGTGCAGAGCAGGTGGGCTCCAGGACTGAGAAAAGGAAATCCTGATCCAGAACATTGTGAAAGGACCTGGATAGAACACTTTCCAGTCACAAAATAACCATAATAAGCTACAGCACACCAACCCAGAGTTTGAGTTTGATAGTCAGTTAGGCCCTCTGGTACTGAAAAGGCAGCTGATGCTTAATTTCAGACTCTGTTAAACTAAAATGCAATAAAAGTCATAGGTTCTCTCTAGGGGCTCCCTTTCTGATGAGTCTTCACACGTTTAAAACTTTTGATAACTGTTCTAATAGCAATTAGTGGTCTCATATATTTTCTGCCTTATTCCAGCTTCTTGGTCTGGAGATTCAATCTAGCATTAAACTAAAAGTGAATGTGTGTGTATATACAGTAACCCCCCCGCTTTTCGCGGGGTCTACATTCAATGAGCACCCATGTGTTTTGGTTAAAAATAATGCCTAAAAATGCCTGTTTTTATAGTGTAAACCCTAAATATGCCCCCAAATATGCTCCCAGAATACTTTAATATCATTTTAAACTCCGTTTAATGCACTACCCTTAAAGAAAATGTAAAGGTAAACATGTATTTGCCTTTTTTAATTTAAATTCCCTGCCGAGATATGCAACTCAGATGGTCGCTAGGCAAAAGTATTGGGACACCGCGGCAATGTGAACAGTTTTCAGGGAATAACCCCTGATTTACACAGGCTAAAAATCCAAATGAGGGCTTGTTGGAGGGGTCTTGTCACGGCTCGGCCAATGGCTGTTAGGGGTCACTGTTTTTTGGTTTTGTTTTGGTATGGTTTTTGGGACTTTTATTTTAATATTCGGGTTTGTTTTGTGTTTTCCAGCTGTCTTGTGTTTGTGCACTCATTAGGTCATGTATTTAAGTTCTGTCTGTGTGGACCACAGACATCGGTCCATCACTTCATTTCAATTCACATTAGAGCCTGACCGATAAAGGATTTTGAAGGCCGATACCGATACAAATATTTGTTGGTTTTAAATTCCGATATTCCGA
>JBBPDB010000128.1:2785064-2800774 GCA_037974465.1 Brachypetersius altus
TATTTTATTTTTGAAATATTCATTTATCGGCCATTATAAATGCCGATACTGATAGTTTGGAAAATGACTAATATCGGTCGATAATATCGGCCTGCCGATATATCGGTCGGGCTCTAATTCACATTCGTATTCATTTCTGTAGCGGCCCTTGAGCCAGGTTTTGTTTTCTTGTTTCCTGTGTCACATTCACGTTGAATAAAGAAACCTGAGATCATGGATGCCTGCCTGCCTGTCTGTTTGCCCCAAGGTAAATCACGGGAGCCGGTCCACCCGGTCCCCCGTGACAGGTCTCCTGGAGTGCTCTGCTCTTGGTGAGAAATTGCTCTTGGAGCACGGGGGCTCAACCCTGGTGTGGAATTCGAAAAAAGTGCTTCCAGGTCGGCTACAGCCTTCCTTTGTGTGGAAACAAAAAAGCAAAAAGGTGGAGGATATTTGCAGTTTTGGCATTATTTGGGGGGTTTCCGCATTAAAATATGAGTTTGGTTCTCTAAAAATATCCACCTGTGACTGAACCCGCGATTCCTGATCGACGTAAAACTGGGGGGTTACTGTATATGTATTACTAATGAGAAAACACATCTCCACTGAGAAAAAGCCTTTAAAGTGTTGCTTAATTATAACTTCCCGTTCTGGGAACTATAACTTCCTGGTCACAGCTACAGTCTTTTGGTACTGATGCAGTTATTATTTGGTTTTCCCACCCATTATGTCAAGCATCAGCACCAGTCTCACCACCTTTGGAGCTCCTGGATAAAACAGCAGGAGAAGGGCCTTGCTTTGGGCGAAATGACTCATTCTGTTAAAATAAATGAGGTAAAACCCTCATGGGATTCTGCACACCTTTTTTGCAAGTTTTCTCAGTTTAGGTCAAATATAAGCAGTAAGTAAAGCTGGGTGATATGATAACAATTAACATTATTGTGATAATTATGCCACAAAATCCTTTTCTGAGAATATCATGGATATCATCCATCAAGTTCTCGAATAATTAATTAACTAAGTACAACATTTATTATTTTATTTGACAGATGGTCTTCATCATTTGAGTCTGGCTTCTGGTCTTTCTGGCTCTATTTACAGAAATGGCTGAAGTGTCCTGATTGTGGGTTTTGCGACGAAGTACTACATTCATTATCACGTTCCAGTTGCATTGTTAAGGTCTCAGGGGGTTTTACTATACAGTGCTCAAACATATATAGGGTACATACATTCTCCACTGCCTCCACAGACACACACACACACACATACACACACACAGAGATGCACACACACACACACACGCGTACGCACACAGGATCTGTGGTGTATCTAACTGAAATATAAATCAAACAGAAACATTTATCATGTGAAATATCTAATCAACTCAAAAGCACACAGTCACTGGAGTCAGGGCACAAGCTGCGATGCTCTGGGAACACTCAGATCCAGCGTGAGCCACAGATCCAGTTTGTGTGACACACTGATAATGGTTGGAAAGAAGTGTGGCTACAGGCCAGTTTTCTCCGTATTGTGGTTCTAATCACTGCTCTGATCACGTGGAGCCACTGCTGCTTTGAGGCACTTCACACCTAATCCTGATTAAAATCAGTTTTATTACTAGAGTGAGAACACAGCTTAATGAAACTTTTTCAGTTTCATCAGAAGCACAGAAGCTCTGATTTGCTTCTGGGCCAAATCAGGTGGACATCAGTCCCTGGACTTCACCACACACACACTCGCACACACGCACGCAAACGCAGACCTTCAGCACCTTCAAAACTCCTCCAGTATGGATCATAAATACACAGTTAATTCAGTAAGCCTCGCTGTGCATTTGAGTGTGCATTGCACGATACTAAACTTGTTATTTCGGGAGAAAAGTGAAGCCGGAGCGCCGGGGCACCTACCTGAGAAGAAGAGCTGAAAGAAGTAAAAGCCCACCAGGTCCATGTTCCTTGTGTTTTCGTGAGGAGGTCTAATTCCCAGTGGTGCCGGATTGGTTCGTTCATATATGAGACGTGACCGAGTGAAGGAGAACAATCGAAAAATGAAATAAATCAAATCAAATAAAGATCAAATGAAAGAAGCGCGAGCTGCAGCCTGTGCGCGAGCTGCGGCACCGGCGAGGCGCGAGGAGGCGCGTGCAGTGCAGAAGTAAGGCTCGAGAGAGAAAGAGTGAAAGTTAGTCCATATGCTGGTGAAAAGGAGGAGTGCAGTCCAGCGAACAGCTCCTCAGACAGACAACTGGACCTTCATTCACACAGAGAGAGAGACTGAGAGAGGGAGAGGAAGGACGAGGCGCACTAGGAGAGAGGAGAGAGAGAGAGAGAGAGAGAGAGAGCGAGAGAGAGAGAACAATAAAGAAAAACGAACAAGAGAGTAGAGGAGAGAGAGACTAGAGAGAAAAGGGCAGGGAAAAAGCGAGAGAATTAGAGATTAAGCATGAGAGGGATGATCAGCAGCGTGAGTGAGTGAGTGAGGAATGAGGCAAGAAAGGGAGGAATATAGAGAGGGCTGACAGAGAGTGAGCGAGAGGGAGAGAGAGAGAGAGAGGAAGGACTATGGGCATGGAGAGACGAGAGAGAGAGAGAGAGAGAGAGAGAGAGAGAGAGAGAGAGAGAGAGAGAGAGAGAGAGAGAGACGAATAAGAGAGTGGAGAGAAAAGGCAGGGAAATCTGAAAGAGAAAGAAAGTCAAATAATTAGAGAGGAGCAAAAGAGAGATTAAGCAGGAGAGAGAAGATCAGCAGAGTGGGTGAGTGAGCAAGGGGCAAGAAAGGGAGAGAGAGAGTTAGCAAAGAACAAGAGTGAGAAAGAAAGATAAGGCAGAGAAACTGTGAGGAGAAAGAAAGACCAAGAGAACTAGAGGGGAAAGGGATGAGTGAGAGAAGGAAAGATTCATAAAGAGAGAAATGACCAGCAGAGTGAGTGAGCGAGTGAGAGAGAGGGGGTTGACTGAGAGTGAAAGAGATGTAGAAAGAGACAGACAGGGGGAGAGAGAGATAGAGTTGATGAAGACAGAGATGGAGAGAGAGAGAGTGTGAACTGAGAGAGAGGTGGATGGAGATAGACAGAGAGAGTTAAGAGAGATAAACAAAGATAGAGAGAGAAAGATCTGATTAAGAGAGAGATAAACAAAGATAGAGAGAGAAATATCTGATTAAGAGAGAGATAAACAGAGACAGAGAGAGATAGATCTGAGAGAGACAGAGTAAGAGAGCAATATCGTGACAGAGACAGAGAGAGGAGTGTCGAGAGAGAGTCGAGTGAAGTGGCCCTGAGTGAAAGTGCTCACACAGACTGCAGGCTGAGAGTGCAAACTGAAATCATTCAGATTTAGAAATTACCCCGGTACATCGCTCCGCATCTTCAGGTCTAAAACACGTTCTCCTCTTTCTCCCACTCGCTCCTCACATGATTGCATGTCTTACACAAAACCCTGGTGGGCTTTCAGTTTGTCAGAGTGTCTTGAGCACCTTTCGGGACTCGACGTTCTCTCACAAAAACAGCTTTTAAATGATCGTTATCACGAAGGGGCTCTGAAAGCCTCAGATAACACCACAGATGCTAAAGAGACATCTGAGGAGGTGTTCTGGATTGGTAATTGTCGGACACCTGCTGAGGTGGGCGTGTGTACACTAAACCCATGGGGTGTAACAATTTCACTACAGTATTAAAAAAATAGGCTTTTGTGGGAGGGGTGTTTCTGAAGCAACTTCTTACATTTGTTTTTTTTTTCATCTAAACAGATCTCTGTTTAATCAAAGCCCTGCACAATCAGCATTTCAACAAATACTTATCGGAAACTGAACTGAACCATGACCTTTTAAAGCCCCGGGGATGTGCATTAAAAAATTGAATTTTATTTCTTGATTTTGAGACCAGATCCTATAAAGTCATGCTGCTGCACAGACTCGGTGACACCCTTATCAGAATGGAGAAGCAGACCATGGTTAATGTGCACGATGAGCACGCTTGATAGTCTGCGGCAGAAATAGGCGGCTGCAGCACAAGGCCACTTTCATTATGAAGTAAACCTGCTGTTGATATGGAATTAAAATCTCACACTGTGGCCCAGCATACATAAAAACCTCCCCTCGATCTCCTTTACACAGCTGAGCTTCATTTTTTAAAAGGCGGGTCAGCGTTCAGTGGATGGCATGTGTGAATGTGCAGTTTGGGACACATTTTCTCGTCATTTTCTCGTCATCACTCCATATAGTATGAAGACTAATGGTATAACACATCAGACACATTAGACCTAAAATAACTGCACTCATACGCAATGAAGTATGTATCTTGGTGATTTAATTTGAGCTGTATCTTGAGAAGAGCAAAATTGCATAAAAATGTAACTTGTGTACTTTATTATAAAGATTTATTTAGCAAATATAACAAATTAAACACCAAATGCCAATGACAGACTATGAAATTCTTTCTCTGCATTTTAACCCATTCACCAAGTGAAGCAGTGTGTTGCTGCCAGTGAGGGGCGCCCAGGGAGCTGTGTGTGGGGAGGGCACCTTGCTCAAGGGTACATCAGTGGTGACACTAGCAGTTGGGATTCGAACCCCCAACCTTCTGATTGCAGGGCCAATGCCCTAACCACTAGACCCTAACCATATTCACATGCACTATAGAGACAAAAGTATTGGGACACACCTTTTAATTATTTAATTTAATGCTTCTGCAGACCAAGAAATTTTGAACAATGCCAGGCTTCCAACTTTGTGGACCCAGTTTGGGGAAGAACCTTTTGCTATTCCAGCTTAACTGTGTCCCAGTGCACAAAGCAACATCCATAAAGACATGCTGGAGGAAGAACGTGACTGGCCACACAGAGTCCTGACCTCAACCCCATCCAACACCTTTGGGATGAACTGGAACGGAGATTGTGAGCCAGACCTTCTCTTCCAACATCAGTGTCTGACCTCAATGCTCTACACAATGAAAGAACTCAAATTCCCAAAGAAACTCCAAAATCTTGTGAAACGCCATCCAAGAACAGTGGAAGCTGTTATAGATGCAAAGGGGGGGCAACTCCATATTAAAGTCCATGAATTTGAATGCAGTGTCATTAAAGTCCCTGATCTGAGTCCCAATACTTTTGTCCATATAGTGTACAACCAGTTTTGTTGAAAGATGGACTTTTTATTTGTAAAATAAAGACTATTGTAGTATGCAAACTGTGTCAAAGGGTCCTATACAGACCGCTCAACCCCCGGGTCTATACAGTACATGTATGGAGATTAAACCACAAAAACAGCGTGTTTTTAATGGACTGTTTTTCTGATGTTACAAAAAACAAGATATTTGCATATATCTGCTGCCTATTGAGCCTACAGCGCTTTAGCTCCACCTACTCATGCTACAGTGATAATGAGCCTTTCAGAATTTAACTGCCCTTTGATACAGGCCAGCCAATCAGTCTTAAAGGCACAGTTACAAAAACAGCCTGTTTAATTCTAAGCAATAGAGAGAGGTGAGAAACGGTCATGCAGAAAATGAATCATGACTGTCTTTTGGAACATATACCCACATAAACAGTACAGGTGGACCTCGGGGTAAAGAACAAAAACAAGACGGGGGTCCTGTCCTCAGTGTACCTGTCCTCATTTAATGTGCTGTAGCTTTTAGCGGGTACATGATGCAGATGTCTGATGTATTTTAACATTTAAAATATGACTTTAAGATGCTACTCAATTGACCTTTACTATTTTGTAAGAAGTTAAAGGAGAAATGTGGTAAAAATGTCCATAGAGACGAAAGCAAAGCATGTGACATTATTGAGCAAACATAAATAATGATGAAAGATTCTGGTTATAGGTGATGTTGGCAGGAAAGGAGGGGAATGTGCACCATTTTGGTGCCTCTGTTACATTTATAGGTGTATAAAAAGACTTCAGGATTTAGTATGCCTTGGCGCACCATCACATTTTGCCCGACGTCTGGCCTTTTTGCACAACGCTTTTGTTTAATTCAGTTGTCAGTATCCCTCAAGTCTCAGACTGCAGCGCACACAGAACACACTCGGAGGAAAATTCTGAAAACTAAGCTCTCTGCACCATCTCAGTTTGCCTCCCCCCTGCACCAAACACTGTGTCAAAAGACATCAGCAGATGTTAACCTCTCACTGCGCCTACCTGACACAGTTGTCCCAACACATGAATTGAATCCAGGTTTTCCCGGTGCATATCCAAACATGCTATGAATGCAAGAAAGGCTGAGCTTTCTACCATTTAAGCAGTTGCTCAACAACTCACACCATGAAGTAGGGTTTATGATAAAACAACACTAGGTATGTTTTGTTTGTTCCAGATAAATTCTAAAATAAAATCATGTGAATTAGCATTTTGTAAGGTTGGCAGATCTTTACGTCTATATACACACTACAGGCCAGACGTTGGGGCCTAGTCTTGGACTGGGAAAAAAAAAAGATACACTGCCCTTTAAAAATGTTACCACAAGAAAATATTAGAAATACTTCAAACAAACATAACTGACTGATTTTAAAGTGTAACCTAACAATATACACTGTAAGTGCAATTTAATGGATGCTAAAACTTATGTATTGCCTTTATGACAGCAGCACATCCCTTCCAGCAATTTTTGGAAATAACTTGTGCACCTTTTCAAGCCTGTAAACATTTCTGTCTCAGTTGCTGGATGTTCATGTCAAACTTGTCAGTCCTGTGCATCCCTATTAGCTCAGTGACTCGGGATGCCAATCATTCTTAACCATTTTTATTATTATTATTATTATTATTATTAGATTATTTTAGTAAACAATGTATTACAAAGTTACAAGATTCAAGCGAAGCATGGCTTTAATTTCCCTTTTAGGGCTCCAGTGGCGTAACAATGCTTGACAAGTTCATTCCCTCATCTCCACTAAATTCATTCTGGCTGTGGTTCCAGTTGATGCCCATTTGTAGACTGATGTCTGAAGCTTGAAAATTGTGTTGAAATATCTATAAAAGGTTATAAATTCATGATTAATGACTCCACACCCCTTTCTTTGACAAAGTTTCATACCTTGTCTTATAAAGCCTTGTCTTATGCTATCAGGCTTTTTATGCACCTGCTGTAGGTTTATTCAAACTGTTGTTAAATCCGTTGTTTCATTCGTCTGTTTAGTTGGAGCTAACCTGCTTGAATCATAAACTGTGAGTAAACACACCTGGTAAAGGTGTGTAGTAACATTAGAAGTGTAACTTTAGGTTCTATTATAATTATAATTCCAGCTCTGTAATGAATTGAAATACCTTGTAAGCTGCTCTTAACACCATGACTTTGCAGTAACATAATAAAGCAAATGAAGTTAATTATCCAGTCAAAATGATATCTGATGGGCTTTTTTTCTATTACAGATCTAAAAATATTTTAACATCATTTGTGTGACATTCTAACTAATTATCAGATTTATGCCATTTTCTTCTAACCTTTCTGGTTTCACTCAATTAAATGCACCCCCCAGAAATGTAAGTCAGCGTTAAAGGCTTCAATCCATACCACAATCTTTGGTAATTGCATTTTATTTCATATTTTTATACTACTGATAGTACATGGTAGCAGCATTTTGTCTTGAAATAATTATCATTTTGATAAAGGCCAATCTAATCATATAATATGCTACAAATTTGTTGTTATAATTTCTTGTTCTGTTCTGCTGGATTATCAGCCGTTACTGTGGTTCAGCAGGTCATGCTGTAGTTACTGCTTTAAAGTCTTAAACCATGTGATCCTTTTAAGCTTTAAGTATCCTCTATGGGTGCCTGCAATGTCCTGCCAAGAACCCTCCAGCATTCATCATGTATCTTTACTGAGCGGTAAAAGCGTATGAGAATGTGACATACGCGTAATTTACTATGGATAATCACCTCATCTAGCCTGTGAGCTGTGCAAACCAAACCATTTGGCACTAAGTCAGCAAGTGAATATTTAGGACTGCAAACCATTATCTGGAGCATTTCCAGAACGCCAGACTGAGTTTACGCCTTACAAATGCTAGCCGAATTAAATCGGTCTTGACTACTGAATCTGTTAGTTAAAGGGATAGTCCAGTGTTTTAACCTCATTTCTGAGGGAGTGATGGAGCTCCCTGTTTTAGAGCCGCATGTTTATCATCCTGAAAGCTAGTTAGTCAGTCTGGAATAACCGTCTAACGATTTTGTCGTGATCATTTGGATCTGCCTACTTGGCAACTGCAGCCCCAAGCTTCTCCTCTGTGTTTATGTGAGGGGCATTGTACACAAAACAGCAAGCAAAATGTGTCTGTTCTGCTGCAAATGACTGGAAAATGTGCAGTTTCATGTCTGCTGTCATAACATTTCTGTTGAATGGATACCATTAGCGGCAACAGGTTTTCCAGCTCTAATGTTAATGTACGGCAGAAGCACCATTACAGAACACACATTATTCTGTGAAGCCGAGGTGCATTTGATGTTATTGTAGAGGTACTTATTTGGATTTTTTCATTTGCCATTTTGAGAAGCTATACTTGCTGCCATTTGTCAAAATGTCAGCTCAGGATTCGTCTGTTGACCTGATAATAAGCTCAGTGCATGAAAATACTCTTTTGTTTGTAAACTCGCCAAGTTAAACCTGGTATGCTTGTATGCTGAAATCTTTGCTCGACCTTCTGTGGTTTTAATCACTGTATGCATTCTGTGTGCGTAGTAACTTTGTCAGGTTAGCCAAGAAGTAAGCAAACCTACCGAAAGCCTAGTAAACATTAACAGAGAGCAGGAGAGTAATATATTTGTCTTCATTTTACTGTAATCCAGTTACTAATCTAATGTGAAGCCTATAAACTTCAGGGCTTGACCCAGTCCACCTAGGTGCAGGTGCTAAATACACTATATGGACAAAAGTATTGGGACACACCTAGTAATTGTTGAATTCAGGTGACTTCCAGCGAAGGTCAACGTCATGCTTCCAACTTTGTGGACACAGTCTGGGAAAGAACCTTTTCTATTCCAGCATGACTGTGTCCCAGTGCACAAACCAGACTCCAAAAATCCACAGCTGGATGAGTTCAGTGTGGAAGAACTTGACTGGCCCACATTCTGAGGTTCTGAGCCAGACCTTCTCGTCCAACATCAATGTCTGACCTCAGAAATGCTCTACAGAATGATTGGCCACAAATTCCCACAGAAACTTCTAAATCTTGTGGAAAGCCTTCCAAGAAGAGTGGAAAGTGTAAAAGAGGGATCAAGTCTAAATTAAAGTCTATGTATTTGAATGCACTGTCATTAAAGTACCTATTAGTGTAATGTTTGGGCGTCCCAATACTTTTGTTCATATAATGTACCAATAAAGTTTTATGAATATGAATATTTTTTTCATATTAAAATGTTATGGCTCAGTAGACATGACCTACACACACAGAGAAGAGGAAAAAACACATTTAAGTTAATTGGAAGATTCTTATAATAGAAGCCAATGGGCAGATTCTTATAACAGAAGACAGTTAGCAACATGTGCTGAAGCACCTTCCCATTGGTTTCTTTGTCTCGTGATAGAAAAAACCTGGGGTCCTGCATTATGATGCAAAAACAAAGTCAAGCTCTTTTTAACGAGGGAACAAATGCTATAGTTGTGTTTGGGCACTAATCGAGTCAGTGCAGCAGAAGTGGCTTGGAGGGTGTGATTGGACAGGCTGTTGGTCAGTAGAGGATTAGAGGGAGGATTGAGTTCCAGCCCAAGCTCATAGCTGCCCTTGCATTGAAGCGCAAGATCACAGAAGCCAAGCCCAGCTGCCAGCCCTCAGAGGAAGGATCTGAATAAGAGCGAGGGTCCGCTCTGTAGAGTGCTGCACTTTGAATCCAAACTAGGAGACGGATGTAAGAGCTGTGGGTGCTGGATTACAGAAGTTGTTTTTGAGGAGAGGAGAATGGAGTCAGAGACATTTTGCAAATTGGATGGTTTATAAGAGGTGATATTTCAAGCCAGTGTGGAACATGAAAGGAGGAGGTGGGCTGAGGGGAGGCGGCAGCAGGTTGTGAGGCAGGAGTTGGTGGCGGTTGGGAAAGAGTGTGAGGGAAAAAAATATCAGCAATTACTTGAAAATCGAAAAGAACTATCTGCAAAATGGCGTTATTCACCAAGGCTTAGTGAATAGTGTAGAGAAGTGCTGCCTCATTGCTCTAAGTGCAGTTGGACTCAGAGCATTGCATGAAAAGAGCTTTTTTTCTGGATTTTTTTGACGACTGGTCAGATAATAACATGTTATTCACATTTCACCTCTGCAGTTGTCAGTAACACCAAGCTTTTTTTTGCGCCTTGGGGATCTGATAGGAGAGAACAGCACCTAATGGACACTATTTTCTAGAAGCATGGTCCACGTTTGCTAAATGCACTGAAGTGTTAAGATCACAATAACTAGGGACGAGCAATGTGAAAATGCTATAGCTATTGCGCAGTTTGACATCACACTGTACTTTTTTTACTACATCATAGATAGTGTCAGAACTTATACTATACAGCACAATTGAAAAAGACAGATTTAGACCAATTATAAAGAGCCTGTAAGCAAGAACAGCAACCAGCATATAGGAACTGCACAGTAACAAGTAAACGATTGCATGTCAGCCCATAATGCCATTTTCACAGCCCTTTTTAAAACATTACTCTACTGTTTCTCTGGCGCTCCAGTCCAGCTACTTTGCAAACCTGAAAACAGCGAAATATTATACATATTGGGTTTCATGAAAATGTCTTCATATAAAAGTATGTACATTTTAATCATTCTTATTTTGTTTACTATCCCTTACAGTGGCCTTAATTTTTACCTTAATCTCACATACAGGAAATTAAAAAATGAATGGAAAAGGATAGATTAGGTCTGATTGAGGGGTAAAACTACTGAATTTTCCTCGAACTTTTTCAAATTTGCCCCTTATGTCACGGGAGGGGGGGCTAACCCCCAAGCCGGAGCTACCTCGGAGCACGGAGCACTCGGGAAACCAGAGATCCATGCTGAAACTTTTATTTACAAAATGAACAAAAAGGGCACGACTGAAAAGGGCACGAGGGCCACCAGGAACATCAACAAGAACTAGACACAGGCGCCGACTAAGGCTTAACAAGACAAACAGGGCATAAATACACACAGAAATCAGAGGGCAAACACAAACAGGTGAAACACAAGAACACGTGACATAATGAAAACAAACCAAACAAAACTTCAAAATAAATGTCCCATAAAACACAGAACAGAAACAAGACCAAAAAAACAAAAGCCAACCCTAACACCTTAAATAATAGAACCTCTTGAATTAACACCTTACATTTAGGATCAAGGGGTTTCACACTCATGCCTTAAATATCATTTTAAAGCAAAATTAAGAGGTCGATTTCACAAATTAATGGCCATTTCATTCAAATGAAGGGGTTTGGTGTATTTTCAGGGGTAAATTAAGGCAGCATATTTTAAGAACATTGTGTTTCGTAGTCTTATCCAGAGTAAAGTACAATCGTTAGTTACAGGGACATTAGTTACAGGGACAGTCCCACTGGAGAAACTGAGGGTTTAGTGTCTTGCTTAAGGACACAATGGTAGAAAATGGGGGTCTGAACCTTTGAACCCCCACCCCCACCCCACCCCAAGTGGGATCAAATGTAAAGGTGCTTTTGGTTAAGTGCTCATAATGTCGTCTGTACATTTTGACAGCTATTGGACGTACATATCTTGTGATCCACCCTGAAGGTACCATTAAAGAAGCTGTTTTCATCCTAAGTGCTTTTTTCCATTACTCAATTATGTGTATATGTCACAGATTGTACATCTGTGTTATTTATTCGACTTCTTGGAGGCTGTAATAGAACATCAGTCTGAATCCCAGTGAGGAAAAAGTACAGCCTCCAACAGTAAATAATACGAGAAACCTATATTTCACCAAATAAATTTCAAACAGCTGAGTGGTGTTTTTATGCTATGTCCCATCTGGTTTAAGGCATCATGTAAATAATCAATATTTAACTATGCCTTATATTTCCTTTTTTCTAATTTGCGGTCCAAAATAATTGTTCACAAGTTTAACACGCTTTCTTTTCACAACTTTTTTATTTTAAAGCACATTTTTTATTCCAACAACACAGAAATGTGTTCAATTAAGCATGTTTTGCATCAGTTTGCCAGAATGGGGTAATGCTTAACCATGCTTTTAAAATGGTAAAGCAAAAGTGAAATGTGTCGGGTTGTGTCCTGCTCTCCCCTATGCGCTGTGCTGTCTGGCGACGTAGAACCCTCACAGTGATTTTAACAACAGCAGACATCACGGGCTGTGTTGTGAGGTTCACCGACACTGAGCTAAATGAGCTCTAAGCATATTTTATGAATAATTAAAAATCGCCTTTGGAATCTTTCTTTGTGTTTGTAAAATGTATTTGTAATTCAAATTGACGCTAAATGTTGTAAGGAGGAACAAAACTCCCTCCAAGGCCAAAGAGGCTTGCGGTGCTATTTGTCTGAGAGCTGAACAGAGCAGGGTGAGGTGGTTGTACTCCTAAAGTAAATGCTTCTAAATGGATTTTCTTTGAATGATGATCCTTTGAAAGTTTGCTTAAGCTTTGATATACAAACCTTTACAATATGTGGAGGTTATTGAAGTTCTCATTTTAAAAAAAAAATGGATTTACAGAACCAAAGGTGGATCTTCTCCGGAATTGCACCAAAGGCTCTTTGATTCTTAATCCTCTGAAGAGTCCAATTAGGAACATGATGAGCTCTGGCTGGTCCCTGGGGAGTGTGATCATACATTTGTTATTAGAATGAGTTTCCTTAACAAATAAAGCGAGCCGTACCTGAGTTGCTTGATGGCAGGGCTGAAAACGGGCCGCAGCCGAACTGACTGCGTCACTGCTTTCTGATTGGTTGAATCGTTGTCATCACAATTAAACATGAAAAGAGGTCAAAGAGGTCATTGTTTGTCACTGTCTGCACAAAAAAGCAACAACAGAGATACAAACTAACAACTGGAAAGTACAAGTACAACTGTCTGTTTGGGCTGCAGATGAATTTCAGTGGGGGTACCAGTGGGTTCGACTCCATGGACGTGGTTTTGGGACGACTGACCATAAACTGTGAGAGAACTGCATAGCCGAGACACACCGGATGCTTGTTTCAACAATGGAGATCTAGAACCTCAGTATGGGATTCTAGAAGAACAGGGAAAGACTCCGCTTTGTTTAAAAGAACTCATTCCTCAAAGGGGTCATTTTCTGGTTGGCACAGTTTTATTCTGCATGCCCTTCCTGACGTAACTACTCACAACCCCCCACCCCACCGGGCTTGGGCTCGCCATTAAGAAATACACCTCCGGTAGCTGGGTTAGTAGGAAATGTAAATGGTTGATCCGCTGTGGTGACCCCAATCGGGAGCAGCCGAAATTAGAAGAAGAAGAATTTCTCAAAGGGCAAGAGTGTGTTGGGGGTTTTTGGGACGTCACATAGCTTTTGTCTGTGCCCCCTTTCAGCTTGTACTTACCCTGACCTGTTTCACCTCCGCTGTGGGTTTATGGCTTCGAAGAAAGCCAGATGAATGAATGCACTGCTGCAGAACGCACACAGCCTGGTGAGCAAACCCCGTGGCCTGCATGGCCTTACTGTGTGTAAGCGGTAATTAATCTCTTTTATTCTTTTTTTTTTTTCCTCCTCGGGATTGCTGAGTCTTTGGGTTCTTGCCAGGGCAGGTGCGGAAAAAGTCAGAACTAATGACGGCAATTATAAAATGCCATCTTAACCCCCCCATCTTCAACCTCTGTGTCTCGAAGTCCAGAGTTCAGCCTCTAAATACGGTTCGGGTAAATTACCGTACAAGGTCTATGTTTTTTAAAAGCACAAAGATCCCGTTAATTGCCGGCCAGAGCCTTTCAGCTCGATCTCAACAGAACGAAACATGAGTGGTGGAGCTTGCCTTATTTATCAACAACAACTTGATATTCCACATTAGCTGTAAGTGCTATGTGAGCTGGATTGGTTTTACTAGAGGAGGTCTGCTATTGTGATTTGTGAGAGACGTTTCTGCATGACTCATACAGAATAAAGTATATTTGCAATTTCTCAATTCAAGACAATGTAGCCCAGCTGTTTACATCCGTATTAAAATTCAACCAAACAACAAACACATGATGGAATAGCATTGGAACAGCAAAGTGGGCTCACAAACAACTCTCCAAACAATTTGCGAGAAGCATTTTCAAGATATTTCTCATTCTAAATAAGCCACCGCCAACAATTGTGGAATATTACAGTAGTCATATTTCGAACCCATTTCAGAACAGGACTGTTATTATAATGGAGCACCTGGTTCAAATTACAGAAGGTCATTTGTTCCAGAGTTATTATTCAGCAGACCCGGCAGATTTGTCCTGGATTAAAATCACCAATCTTGTCGATAATCACCGAAATTATACCGCCTCCCCTGGTAAAACTCACAGAGCCCCAAAAGGGCTTTAGAGTGAATGTGAAATTACATTGAGGCGTGTAAGCAGGCAATTTCTTTTTGCACTATTTGCAGGCATGTGATGTATGTTTTTATAGAATGTATTGCAGCGTAGACAGGCACATTTCAGCACTTGGCAATACTGCGCGCAGTTCGACTGTTTCAAAAGGCCTTTGTGTCCCATGATGACCACGATGACACATGGAGGGATCATTTACACACAAGACAGCACTTCCCCTCTATACACAGTGGGAAATATCTGTAACTTTCTGTCGGCGCTCTCTGCTGCCGCTGACTGTATAAGAGGAGCGGAATCAGTATTCACGCCACATGTCGCTCGCCCTCCATTTTCTTCCCATACATATGCATTTTCTCCCCCAAATTATCTGCCAATCATGTCACGTGGCGAAAATTAATTTCATGTTTTGGCCCGCGTGACGTGCATCACCCTTCAGCGAGCAGTGAATGGCTCTGGAAGAGGGAAAAAAAAGCACAACCATTGTTTTCCTCATTGCCCTATTTAGTGAGAAGGTTATGAGATGATTCAATAATTTGGGGGTTTACGTGTCTGAGCCGCGTTCCAGGAGAGGGTATTAAACACCTGCTCCGGGGCGGAAAGCCGAATGTGAAAAGATTTCGCAATGTGAAGAGATTCCGCGCAGGATTTGCATTTGTGGGTTATCACTCTCTCACCTCCCACAGAGACAGATGGAGCGTGTCATAAACACATGCACACACACAAACACACACTCACACACACTCCCTCACTCACTCACGCACACTCACTAGACTGGAAGGTTAGGTTACAGAAGATTGGCTCTGTCTGCTCTTAAATATAGTTTACTCTCCACAACACATTGCACACACACACACACACATACACACACAAACACAAACTCACTGAGACACACACACAGAGAAACACATACACACACGCACACACACCTACATGAAAAGGAGCATATTCAAGTATAAACATTACGCCCTGAGTCATGACCAAATCACCGGAAAGCTGTGTGGGATAATCGGGATTAACCCTGGGGCTCACCATGCTGGCACTATGAACCATCTCAAATTTACCAGAATAAACACTGTTTTTTAATAAACAACAACAACAATAATAACAATAACAACAATAATAACAATAATAATAATAACAATAATAATAACAATAATAATAACAAATAATAATAACAACAACAACAACAACAATAATAATAATAATAATAACAACAACAACAACAACAACAACAACAACAACAACAACAACAACAACAATAATAATAA
>JBBPDB010000128.1:2800874-2811769 GCA_037974465.1 Brachypetersius altus
GTTATTATTATTATTATTGTTGTTGTTGTTATTGCTGTTGTTTTTCTTTTTCTTCTACTTCTTCTTCTTCTTCTTCTTCTTCTTCTTCTTCTTCTTATTATTATTATTATTATTATTATTATTATTATTTTGGCCTTGAACCATGATGTGTTAGAAAAGCTACTGTAGAAAAGGTACAAAAGGTGCATTTTTTGTTCATCAAGGTTCAAACCACGCAAATGTACCCTCAAAAGGTACATCACGATCCTGGTGGTTCAAATTTTGTACCTTAAATGTATATTTTTCCCAGGGGAAAGGGGTACATTTGTACTTAATCTATAACCTAATGTTTTAAATTAGAACAGTAGAATAGGAAGCCTGGAGTCGGCACAGGGTGCAACTTAAAATATATCACTGCAGTGGAAGATGGTAGAATTATGTTCCCTGACTGAAGAAAGTCTCCAGAGAGTACGACCTCAGTGACGCGAGAGATACCTTCTCCTGAAACCCTCACTGCATGGTAAAATATTGCTAAAACTCTACTTGTGAGTTGAACCTTAATCTTTGTCAAATAAAGGAATAAAGGCACAGAGCAGTAAGAGCTATGTTTGTAATATACGGTGTATTGTGATATCTTTCTGAATCAGATATCCCATATCTCAAGAGTTTGGAGAGGGGAATGGAATTTTACCCTTTTTCTAATCCGAAGACACAAGAGGACACATGCATGGCTGTAAATGAAACAGTGCGCAGAACCACATCACAAATTAAATCTGAGAATAAAACCTGTCTGGTATGTGGCTTAGATAACTGAGAAGTCTGGCAGGCTGTCAAAGTTTTTTCTTTGTTAACTCCCTGGATTTAGCGTCATATGAAACTAAAACAAATGAAAATGAAAGAAGACGTTAATTAATGAGCTGATGATGATATGAGCACTAAACGGAGGATGGTGACAGCTTGTGATCGCCTAATCTCTGTTTGCTGGGTAGCTTAGATTTCAGTGAAAGTATTTAACATTTATTTGCATGTATTGCTCTGTGTCCATAACGAAAGGTCAGCTCATATAAAGCCTGAGAGAATATTCACAGGGTTTATTGAGCTAACAGCTTCAGTATACAGAGCTGTATTTGGTATGAGAGTGATTTTGTTTGGAATGTTTTATGGAACTCTGCACAGGACTGAAGGTTTATTGTATGTAGTTTGGATTCACATACAGCAAACTCTTTAAGTGTTGTGTGAGCGAGTGTGAGTACCGTAGCGCTGCTATATTTAATGTATATACGTTGAAGAGGCTCAGGTTTTTGTGTGTTGGTGCTTAGTGCTTATGAAATTGCGATTCTGCCGAGGAGGACAGTAGAATTTAGTTTCGCCTGCAGCGGCAGAATGGAACACGCTGGCCATGGATAAAACATACACGAGACTTATGTAGACATGATATCTGCCTGCAGTGCTGAGCAGGGATATCATCACCCTACTTATTTAAAAGTGTAGTTACGTTCACATGTGGGAATCTCAGTGTCATGCCATGGTTTCACAACGTTAATCAAAACAAACGGTGTTTTTTTTTAATCGCCAGTAAATACGTTTTTACTATCATGGGGGCTGTTACTATGCTACCTCCGGTAACTAGCCCATACAGAGTCATCTAAATATATACATATGTGTGTGTGTGTGTGTGTGTGTGTGTGTGTGTGTGTGTGTGTAATGGTGGGGCTAATGAAATGAGAATAGATACAATGCAGGCTCTTAAGTGACTTATTACACACAAACACACACACACACACACGCACAAACACACAAACACACACACACACACACGCACAAACACACACACACACACACACGCACAAACACACAAACACACACACACAGTGTGCATTAATTGTATCTATCCTCATTTTATCAGCTCCACCACATAGTTACAATTTGAAGTGTTCAGACAATAGTCAATCTGTTTCTTTATATCATATAGACAAACACACACACACACACACACACACACATGCACATGCGCACGCAGGAACTGTTCATAGAGCACCAACACTTTAGAAAGTCATCAGACAGCAGCTCTGTTTGCCCTTCACTTCAAACAAAACTCCTCTTTGTCTCGTCAGAAGTGCAGATACAAAACATCAGAGCACCGTCTCCTGAGTCTGTCTGTTGCGTATGAGCTCCTCTGAGGCTTCTCTTTCTTCAGAGAACACTTCAGATTCCACCCATTATCACTTCTTTAATGAGCGAATGACCGCCACACAGGCGATACCACGCAGATCAGGTTCCTCTGCTGGTATTATACGCCGCTGTGTTTTGTGACGGGGCCTCTCCGGGTCTCTTTACAGGGGTGAGGAGGTTGAATTCGAACATCTATCAGCCGCCCGCTATGGTGGCTGAAAATAATCAGATGGCACCTGAGTCAACAGCGGCCAGCACTTTAAAGCCTATAACATATCGTACGAGTCGGAGCAGCACTTAGGACACAGTGGGGACGTGACCCCCAAAACCGTCTAGAGCTCTGTGCTCATGCTGTATAATGGCTGGTGCATTTACCGACACAGAGAGTGGATTATAGGCCACGGGCCGCATAACGCACCCCATGGTGGTCAGTCTGGAACAACTGACTTGACCTGGAATTGGGTTCACAGCTGTGTCAAAGCAGGGGGTGGTCTAGGTCTGACAGTGTGTGCGTGTGTGTAGATGTGAGTCATTGGTGTCACTATTACCCAAATTAAGGGAGAGCAGCTTGCAGGGTCAAATGTCAGAGTGGAAACTGCTGAATAGGACAGTTCGGGGCGCAGAAAGCAAACAAAGGCGTCGCAGAGCCCGCGCTTTCCCAACGGTTCTGGTAAAAGTTTAAAAAATCTTATTAATAGACTTTCTAATAAATGCACCCCTCCTCCCCTTTTTTTCCACTCAATTATGCTCTGGTTAAAGAATCCCTATAGGAACGCTCGCTCCAATTCTTTCACATCAAAACTATTGATATTTCACTTGCCACATCATTTCAAAATGTCACTCCCCCCTCTTTGTTTTTCAGATCACTGTCTTCAATAGACTAGAGAGTGAGCGAACGAGACTAGACCGGCGGTGTTTTAAGAAGAAAGATGCATTTGCATTTTATAATGAGTCTGCCATCCTGGAGTGGATGCCACAAAGTGCCCAAACAGAGGTTTGCTCATCAGTATGTTTACAGAAGCCTCTGATTAACAAACCATGCACAGATTCTTGCCAAAAAAAAAAAAATCACACACACACACACACACACAGACACACAAAAAGCTGGCCAATTATATTTGCCCACTCAGTACATTTATATAATATTTAGCACCATATTCATGAACCGTGTCTTGGGCTCAACGGTGGGTGCTTTACCTTGAAGAGAGAGAGATCACCACACCTGATGCATTATTCCCTGAAATTTCAGGCGGCCTTTACATCGCAGCGGTCATTTCCCCATTCCGAGTGCGTCGTTTTCATCCTGCCCCCCCACCCCCCCACCCCACCCCCCTTATGGCTAGCTTCATTAAATATCAAGGAGGCCATTAAAATGCCTGGGTGACTATGGAGATAGATGCCTAGCAACAGTAGTATTTGGCATCTTGAGGTTACAGCCCGGTGTCTCTCCGGTACACGCTGCGGAAACCATGCGCCGTCCATTACTAACAGCTTTCGTAATGGAGTGCTTGTGTTGGCTTACCAGAGCAAATATTGAAGGAAAAAAAAAAGTTACAAAAAAAAGTGGCAAGGGCTGCACATCCAGGTGAATCAATATCAGAAACAAGTGCAGGGAGGACAAGAGCGGGTCAGAGATGGTTCATTAGATCTCTCTCACAGGGCCCTGCAGCAAAGAGAAAGAAAGAGATTTCAGCACTGCTGACACCATAAATAATAAGGCAATATGCTTGAAGTGTCCGTCTCGTAACGCTTAAATAAATAATTGTCAAAAGTATTGGCCGGCGGAGCTGCAGAAACAATAGGAATTCTGTGTTTCTGGCTCATCTGTAATACTCTAATCAGCTTCTGTAGCATCCTGAATGGGATTCCTTAGCAGAATAAAAGTAAATAAAGCTGAATAGGGGAGCTGATGGACTACCCAGTCGAGCCACATCAGAGAGAACAGAAGCTATTCTCCACAGTCAACCTTGAACACATGAATGGCATGTTAAACAACTGTTCATGCTGTGCCATGGATCAACATGCAGACTGCTTTTCATCCCGAGGCCCGTATTTCACCATGCTTTATTACAGGGATATGACGTCTTCTGTTTTGGAGGTTTGCTTTTAAAATGCATGGATTCTTCTTTTTATCTGTAATGAAGTAGTTTGATGTCATTTGTAAACAGGTTTGTTTTAAACATACCATGCACTCTCCAGCCCATATCTGGGAGGAATAAAGCGTAGGTCTATCGACCTGTAGTCCATATATGGAAAGTACCTGGACATATTTTTGTCACAAAATCCAACCATTTCCACATATCTGCTTTTTCAGCCTCCAGCAGTTTGGCCCCACTTATTCAGGTTGAAGCTATAAGGAGTGTTTCGGCTGCTTTTTAAAAGACGTCCAGAGCACAGAACTGCCAGTCAGTGCAGGCATTTACATACACCGGCCCTAGAAACACAAACAGCCTGTTTACTTCTGAAGGACGAAGAAAGGCTGGAAAATGATCATTCATTCATTCATTATTCATTATCTGAGCCGCTTTTCCTTCACCAGGGTGGGGTGGGGGGTGCTGGAGTCTACCCAGAGGTCACAGGGCAAAAGGCAGAGAAACACTCAGGACAGTCCATCACAGGGCAGACACACAAATAAACACATTCACGTGCACACACTCACACCTAGGAGCAATTTAGCATCTCTATTTGACGTTTATCTCTTTGACTGTGTGGGGTAACCTTGTGGAGACCCATGCAGACTTTAGAGGAACATGGAAAAGGATCATATAGGAATGAATTAAGACCATTATTGATACATAAAACCAAGTGGGGAAGAAAATAAAGCACAAGAAAACTTTAGCATGTGGGTCCTTTAAATGTTCCACAGTTCCAAAGCAACAATGCTTGGGATGAAGGATGAGTTACTCCTCACGGCAATGTCAAATGTTAAAGTATCGCCACAAGTCAGGATTAGCTAAACTGCCAGTCGATTCGAACCAATTAGCTTTCACGTGTGTCCTGCTGCATAACCTGCATCAGGCTGAGTGATCAGACCACTAGCGCTGTAAAGAATTACTCCAATCAAAGCTGATTGGCATAATTATGGAATATCTATTAGAGCCGGGCTGAGAATTACCCTCATTAGGCTTCTGAGGATGGAGGAGGGTGGGGGGATATTTACCCAGAGTTTGTCCTGACTGGGTGATTATTATTTCACTGTTTGCTGCCTCTGGCTGTGAAATGTATGTCCCTAAAGAAAGGACACACAGAAACATGCGTTCTATATCCTCCTTTCTCATTTCAAGCCATTAGAATAATTGCATGTGTTTATTTATTGAGTCCTTAAGGGACCCCACTCTAAGATATAGAGGTTCAATTAATTAAATTATTGCAGATCATCCCGATTGCATTCTTTATTGCATGTGACATACTTTATTGCGTGTTGACATGTGACATACTTTGATCGTGTATAACCAGAGAACGGAGTCTCTTTTCATCTATTGTCTCTTTACAAAGCCAGGATCATCTCCACAAAAGAGAGTCACTATGGCATATTTAGACAAGACTGCATGGGGAAAAGTGTCAGTGTGCTAAACCTGTTCCTCCATGGGCTCAAAAAAAAACAAAAGCATTCAGCTTTGAGACCAGAATGAACCTTTAAACTTCACAGAGGGTCAATGGTCAACAATGGAGTATCTGTCTATTTGCACAAAGTCTTTGAGGAGCTTTACTGTAGGAGTATTTTTAATTTCCTTGTAAAATGAAACTAGCAAGTTTTCTCGGCGGGGAATAAGCACATCTGGTCTTCGGGCCCTCTGCTCTGCTCTCACCTCCGAGTTTGGGGGTTTGTATTGTGATGAAGTTGGTTCCTCAGGCTTTAGCGGAACTTCAGATCGTGCGTTAGACTTGCGGCCTCAAGAGCAAATGGCAATAAGGATATTATTGTGCTTTCCAGTTAAACGAAGTAGCTGTGAAAGCACTTTTTTTAGGGGTCCCAGATAATTGCATTACTCCGCAATCTATTATTACGAGCATGTTCATGAAATGCTCAACTAAACAAGCAATCTCAAGGTCCACGTAAAGCAACTTTGATGCAAATTACAAAGACAATGACATAATCAATCCTGTTTCGGGTTGTTGCTGCTAATGTGCGGCTTTAGGCCCCGCTAACAGCAGCCACCCACTTCTCAAGGTCTGGCCACCAGCCCTTCATAAATTAAGCCAATGTACAGCACGTCTCAGGAGGAACCCCGCCGCCTGCCTCTGGCTTGTCTAATTGATTAGGTCAAAGATCAGGGGCTGACTGACAGAGGCTGAAGGGCGGAGGAATTTCCTGTTTCTGCATCTATAATTCAGTGGTTTCCTGAGAGTGTTCACTGCAGCGGCGCTCAGGAGGGGGGTCCAAGCTGTCTAAACCAGCCGCCTCGCAACAGAGCTGCGGCTTTTGAAGGCCTGTTGGATATCGTTCCCAAATCCCATGACTCAAAAGGAGCGGTCATTCACTCCGACAGCGTGGGGCCTGGAGTATACAAGTCATGCGTTTTCTCACTGATAGTATAGCATTCGTGTAGGAAGAAGGAAAAAAAATCAATTTCAAATATACACTCTGGAATCTCTTTCTTGGAGACAGTGGGCACATATGATGGCATAGAAGAACCACTTCAATCGATAGTTCTTTGCAAAGAGAGCGTACACTGCCTGTCAAATGTTTGAGGAGACCGGGCCTTTAGAATTAGCCAGTTGCTTTTAAAAGTAAGAAAATGTATTATTATTATGATTAGTAGTATAAAAGTATCTTCCTTGGGTTTGAGTACTGAGGGGTGCTGTAAATATTTACTTGCGATACTGTTTGCCCTCAAATAAACCTTATTAGTGTGTTATTTCACACTGACAAAGAAAACAAGCTCATTAAAAACGCTCTGAAAAGGTTGTTCCAGAGATGTGTGTGGGGGAGGGGTGTCACTGAGAGACCTGAGGCACCAGACCTGTTTAACTGCAAAATTTTTCTTAAAAAAAACCAACAAATTTGAACTAAATAATAAATAAATAATAAATAATAATATTTTGGGTGGTGGTGGCCTAGTGGGTAGGATCCTTGAATCAAGACCAAGAGGTGATGGGTTCGAATCCTACCTTCAGCAAAACCCCAAGTTGCTCTGGGGAGACTGTCCCCTGTAGTTAAGGAATGGAAGTCGCTTTGGATAAAAAGAGTCTGTAAATGTAGTTATATCAGTTTGAAATCTGCCGTAGCTCTGCACATTTAATGCTACAGTTTCATTACAACAAGATAAATCTCCTAACTGCTCGCTGTTTGGGGAGCATGTTGCTAAAACACAAGTACGCTGGTTTGCCCAAAGGGAAAATATGAGTAGAACTGTAGGTCGTATCTGAACCCTGAGGCAGTCTTTTAAAACAAGAAAAATCATCCAATGTAATAAAAAACATTATTTCATTTTTTCAACCACTTTATCTCAGTGTGTGTCTGAGCACTAAGTCTCAGCGTGTGAATATGGGCGTAACACAAACACAGCTGACAGCTCATTTGCATCAGTCCAAGAGAGCAGAGTGAGAAGTTTGATGTTCCATGTGCCTATCGCTGTTTCTCGTCACATTATAGCACGTTATGACATGCCCTATTCGATGTGAATTATGGAAACAATTTAAATGAAAAAATCATTTTGCGCGACTTCTCCGCACATGTCATGCTGCTCAAAAGTTCAGAACCTCCAAATTAAAAGACTTTCCTGCATCTATAGCGATATGTCTCTTGAATTTTCACTTCCAGCAGAAAAAACTACTTTTTAGCACTTAAGTACGACTCGTAAGTTCAAGAGATCAGCTCCAAACAGGGGCTCACGTTATTCTTTAAACACCGCCCTCCATGTCAGAGGAGCATAAAGGCTACACATGGCCCATTAAAGAGTCTGTTTCTACAGAGCCCACATGGCCCCAGAGGTGACCATTTGGTGCAATGAAAGTGACCCATGCAATAAGCATTTGGCCCCGAGGGCAATTTCAGCAGAAAGGCACCAGTCACCGCTTCCTCAGCTGGTGCAGCATGCAGGCACTGATGAACTGCAGCCTGCTAAGTAATAAGGGTGAGGTTTATAGCCCCTTCTATCCGGGGAGAGGGGGAGCGCTTCGCTGGGAGATTTTAGCAATGTGGGAATCACAGTGGAGCGCAGGATTTCCGACAGCCCAGAGCGACGAGGAAAGCTCACAAAGAGTCCAAGAACACCCTCCGTATTAAACAGAGGCATCTGTCACTTCGGCTGCATTATGCCTCGCCACACTAAACAGGTTTATAGTAAATAAAAGCTAAATGTTTCCTCGGGAGGCTGGCTGGCGCGACACGGGTGCCGTGTGGGACCAAATGGGACCGATCGGGCCCGCGCAAGCGCCTACTTTAATCACATTGCTGAAGTTTATCCCTGCCAACTTTACGTCCTGTAAGACTGGGAGCGCCCTGGAGCTCATGTGGGGGGAAAAACTTTTTGGAGGGAGGGAACACTTCAAAGCAAAGAAGACGAAAAAAATGGAGAGTTAAGTCAAATATTTTGACTCAAGCACCTGAGCATGAACGCAAGTGCACAGAGCCATGCTGGGCCTCAGAGGCCAGCGCTTAATGCAGCACCTCTCATTTTAAGTACCTGATGAAAGGGCCTGCAGTTTTGTCATTTAAGATGCATTTTACATGCTTAATTCACCCAGCATGAAGACTGCAGCTTTAACCAGTAGTGGCTGACAGATTTAACGTTTGTTTTGCTCAAACGCAATTCTGTAAATGTACACAAGCAGGTTCAGGGCACCACAGCTTCAAAAGTGATAAGGGGCAAAGCTTAGAATCTATTGCATCTATAAAATAAATGCCCCTAGAATGATAGTGGAACAACAGACTGCTAGCTATCGCTGAAGAACATCACATTCTAGCTGAAATATTTCACCTGATTTATTAAATTACACATAGGGTGGTAGCTACCATGAGCCAGTGAGTATTAGCTGAGCCGTCACTCAACAAAGAGAAATTCATGCAGGTTTCACCGCTTGAAAAATGTGTTATCCGAGTTAAAATTGAGAATCGAATTCATTTGACCATCTGTTTTTTCAAGCCACTACGTCAGTAGTGACTTTGACCAAAAGTCCAAAAGTGGTGAGGCATCATCCCAATACTCTGAAAAGTGGTGGGTTCAGACTAAATGTTGAGAAATGATATAAACACAGCAAAAATGTGAAGCACAGAACTACGCACATCAATGACTTTTCATCAGATTCAGGTCATTACAACATCCATACATACCAACAAAAATGTGTGGCATTAAAAGTTTAGCTCTATGGAGTGTCCATTTGTTCCAATGACCTATAAGAGAGAATTTTAAAAGTTTAGCATGTTTTTCTTATGTCGGAGCAACGTCTAAGTCTTACAACTGTATGAAACAAGCAGTGGATCTTAGTAGAGACATCACACAGGAACACACCGCTGAGACTGTTAAACGCATTAGCAAATCACACCTCATGAGTACAGCAGCACCAGCTTTCTTCACAGATTCGCACATTTCACTTGCGTATGCATACTTCTTCCTATACAGCAACGGTGTGTCACCGTACATTCCCCATGAAGTCTGGTGAGAGAGAGACTAGGAGTCATTTTATTTACAACAGATGGAAGCAAATGGCTGGGCATTCATTACCATGATCAAAACTGCGTCTTTGCTCGAGATTTTTTTTGTGCATTTAAATATGATCGGTTTCAGGCCAGCTAAGGTGATTCCATAACAGAGCTGTTCTAAACATGCACACTTACAACGGCACTTAAAACAGCCGGGTGAAGAGGGGCAATCTCCATTCAAATACCTGTAATTCTGTCAATAGACTCCGCAGGGATTTCATCATGAACGTAATGCCCAACTGTGCTTTGGCGCTTTTTTCCCCCAAAGGTCAGTCTGGGTAATTGTCAACATGATTGCATATGATTGTTTGCAAGGCGGGGGAAAAAAGGAAGAAAGAAAGAAATGTCACTCACTACAGGGCGACATATAGTGTGTCATAATGTAATCATAACTGTTTGACATACCGCAAGCCGAGAACTCATTTAACTTCTGCACACTGGAAAGATTGTGTTTGGCAGTGTGAGACATTTATTAACCTATTCACGAAAAAAAATCTAGTTAGCCTTGAGTGATTTAATAATTGTGTGCGTGTGTCTAGCGCTTCCATTGTGCTATCAAGACACTCTTGTAGTGAAGTAGTCCAATTTTTTCCCCACATCTCATTACTTTTCACAGCCCATAAGGAATTATCTTGCACGAACTCTGAAAACGGCACTGGAGACAAACTGGGTCCTCTGTGGCGTTCTTCCCGGCCAAGAGGAAGCAGAAAACAGAAGGATGTCATGAAAACCAACCTGTGTGGTCTTTATATGTGTAATCAATTGAACGTAGGGGATTCTGGAAGGTCGGTTCTAAGCAGGAGATTTTAATGGCAGCTTTCTTGACCACAAGGCCTGGAGGAACAGGAAGGAATTCGCATCTGCTGTAACAGATCATTTCATTTGAGACTCCTGACCCATACTGTGTATATGGCAGTGATAGAGTGATCCATTTTTTAAGCCCATGTTAAGGGGTGCTTGAGAAAGACAAGAATACAGAGAGAGAGAGAGAGAGAGAGGGGAGAGAGAGAGAGAGAGAGAGGGAGAGGGAGAGAGAGAGAGAGAGAGAGAGAGAGAGAGCAAGAGAGAGAGAGAGAGAGAGAGCGAGAGAGAAAGGGGG
>JBBPDB010000128.1:2813335-2828032 GCA_037974465.1 Brachypetersius altus
AGAGAAAAGGAGAGAGAGAGAGAGAGAGAGAGAGAGAGAGAGAGAGAGAGAGAGAAGAAAGATGAAAAAGAGAAAGCATGAGGGAGAAGAAAAGCAAGACAGAGAAGATAGTGAGAGAGTGAAAGCAGAGAGAGAAAAGAGAGAAAGCAGAGAAAGGAGAAGGAGATGACAAGTAAAAGAAGGAACACAAAGGATAATCAGAAAGCAAGGAGAGAGAGACATATAGAGGAGATAGAAAGAAAAGAGAGAACGAGAGAGATGACAAAGAGAGGATAAGAGAAAGTGTGTGAGAGAGAAAGAATACATTAAGACAAAAGGAAAGCCAAAGAAGAGCACGGAGGGAGAGAGAAAAAGGAGGGGAGAGTGATGGACAGACAGAGAAGGAGATAGAAACATAGAGGAGGGAGCAGAGAGATAAGAGGGTGGAGTGAAAGAGCGAGAGGACAGAGAGAAAGGAAAGAGAGGACACAGATGAGAGAAAGTTAAAAGAAAAGACAGACAGAGGAGAACGAAAAGGGGGAAAGAGAGAATGAGACAGGGGAACGTAAGAAGGAGAGATATAATGAGAGAGAATAAAAACAGACTTTCCTATTGATTATGAAAGAGCTCATTCCCAAGGGATTTCTCTTCAGGGCAGTGTCATCATGGTCACAGGAAGTAGTAATTCCTTATTCCCACAGGTTCTACAGGACCGGCAGCCAAACTGGGACAATGGTGAGGCTTGCGTGACATGCAGATAAAGAACTCAGAATATAAAACAGCTCTTAATATAGGCAAGTCTTTGTAAAATCTAACTAGCCCTCAGAGAAGATTATTTTGTGGCCATTTTTTCACAGAACACAGTGTCAACTGTGTGAATTTATTCCTCTGCATTTAACCCATTCACCAAGTGAAGCAGTGGGCGGCCAGTGATACTGCGCCCGGGGAGAAGTGCGTGGGGATGGTACCTTTTCTCAAGGGTATCTTTGTGGTGCCACTAGCATTCCTGAGATTCAAAGTGAGGAAGATGGATTCCCTTTTGAGTCTTGGGTCCTCCCGAGGTTTCTTCCTCCAGCTTCTCTCGTCTTTGGGTTACTCACTAGTGGCTCAGACCTTGACTCTGTAAAGCTGCTGTGTGACAGCAAAGCGTTATATAAATAAATTGAATTGAAAACCCACAACCTTCCGATCGCAGAGGCAACTCCTCCCTACCCACCAGGACACCAGCTCCCCTCTGCATGCTCTGATATATCCATGCTCTGTTCACACGTGTTCTTGCAAGGCTGTCCAGTTGTAAGGCTGGACTAACTCCCATTCAACCTGATTAGCAGCCGCAGCACCCAACTATTTGGTTTAGTTTGCATCATTGCTCTGTTATGTTTATTTTGTGTGAAACGGCACTGTTTTGATGGTCCATGTATTTTTTGTTGCATAGTCAAGCTAACAATAGCTTAGCGGCAAATTACTTACGTCATTTACAACCTGTCTACTTTTGCCGAGCTGTAACAACACAGCTCAACATTATTAGTGGCTCCACGCTCCATTCCTGGACAGGTCCATTGCAAGTCTTGTAGGTATGACTGACCTGGAAAGTTGTCGAGCTGTGCTAGATTCCGGCCCCCCAGGACGTAAACGGAAGACCCCAGCTCTACGGTCCAGCAGAGCGTTTTCTCCATAAAGAGAAGCCATTTACAAATTTCATGTGATAGATGAGCCAACATCTCTCATAAATAGTCTTTTAATCAACATCAGGTCCAACATAATTCATACAATTCATAAATATTGACCCTTTGTGTCGCTACTCCGATAATCCAACAGGCGTCTCTTCTGTACGGCACACGCTTCGGCCGAGAGGAGCTCTCGTATCAATCAATATGTGACATCAAGCAGAAGACCATGCGTTTTTCTTTACAAGAGCAGTAATGAAAGTGGCTGAGAGGATTTGCTCGGGTGCACACACAAAGTCTCAAAGCTTTTCAAAAAGAAATCTCAACAGCAAGAAAACCTTTTCAATTGGTCATTTCAATGCAGCCTTTTATCCGGGCGCACTTCCGCAGTCTCTGCTGATACAGGCATCCATGGCATTTCAGCTGAAGCTCCCAAACACCGCTAATTAAGGTGACTTCATAGAAGGACCGCGGTGCATTTAGTCATCACAATTTCAGATCGCCAATGAGCAATTAATCAGGTGAAAATGGGGAGCAGGCAAAAGGATGTAAAAAGGAAGAGGCTGCTTCGTTGTATCATGGCATTGGAGGCTGGGCTTTAATCTGCTGCCTATTATTTCTGAAGAGTCTTTCCTCCTTAATGAGCATCAGCATTCAAAATTCATATAGGCCTTTTATAGCCTGTTATATGACGCCACTATTGTTTGTCTCTGCAGCCCTGAACCACAAGGAATATTAATGGCCATGACCAACAGGACAGCACATTCAACAGACTAGTGTTTACTTCAGCATAATCATCGCTGGATTAATAGTCCTGGCTATAATGTGTTTAAACATAAAACAAACAAAGCCCCTAAAGGGTTTTCCATTAGAGGAACCATTACAGTGGTCAGCTAGGCCAGTCTGTGGAACTTGGTGGGTGAAGTGGATGAAATCCCCGTATTGTAGTGCAGAGGATTCATGTTCTTTCTGTGGTATTCCCAAAAATTTCTCAAATAACTTCTTCATGAATGTGACCTTTTGTCTAAAGTGCAAGCATCAAACGGCTCGCCCCCGGACGTGGACGGGGTCCTCGCATTTGGGCGCTCGTCTTATCTTTGCGGAATATCTTGCTGGACGTCTAAATATTCTGACTTCCAGCACTGGTAAATCATAATTGCACTCTGTTCCTCCTTTTGTGCTGCAGAGTGTAAAATGCCAAGCAGGGAGGGAAAAAAAATAGTTTCATCTAACAAGAGAGGTGCTGAAAAGAATTAGAGAAGCAGATAAGAAGATAGAAGGAATGAATGACCAGCGTATCTACACTGCCCTTATTTAAGCTTGTGGATTCGGACCATGGTGGGTCTCGGAGGGACAGCTTTGGTCTGGCCTGCAGGGATGAAATCATCTGTGTGGGCGCGCTCTGGTTCTTTCGCAGGAACTAGCATGGCTTTATTTTGATTGTCTGGGCCTCAAAATTGGATAGGGTTGGACAACTTTAGCAAATGTCAACATATTCCAAAGGTCTCGAGGCGCTAGCGAGTGGGTAGAATAATTAATACGAAACAGAAAATCCATGTGGGATGCTGAAAACAACCAAGCAGCATGTAAGATGCCGGGAATATAATGCAAACAAACCCACTCGCGGATTACTTTCTGGTATCTGCATATAAAACGGATAGTCCGGCTTTATAGGGAAATGTTTTGCTTCCTCCTGTGGTGCTTTTGCTACTGACCATTGTGTGCAAAGAGACCTCTTTCCACTGGACAGAATCCAATGTGTTCGACGGCCTTCATTCATTAAAAACCTGGATAACCCAAAGCAGAGGACTGAACTCTGCGGCTGTGACCGGTTTGACAAATGTCCACCATTTCACCTGCACTAAGGGAAATGGTTTGTTGAACTTTCCAGAAAATTAGACCATTCCATCTGAACGTGAAACAGTGTTGCTGAACTGCAGGACATTTATACTGAAATTAATCTGCGCTGGACTGGGTGTTTATTTCAATTGGGTCTAGGGAGCCGGAGCAAACGAGCGCTCCGTCAGGCCGGCTGGGCAGCAGCAGTCCGTCATGTAGCTTTATGGCTGCCCTAACGGCCCGCCCCAATGGTCTGGATGGCTTAATGCTGACTGCTTCCATATGCTACGAACTCCAAGAAGAGAAAACTTTCCCAACAAACCAGGTGGCTTATGGGTTACACATCCAAACATGATGACACGCATAAATAAGCTTACATCACTCAGTGCCGGGACGTAGAGGTTAAAACCACAGCTATCTCACACGTCATTTATAATAACACTACAGAACCGTACGCTACCCGTAGTGTTCGGGGCCCAGCTCTGCACTATAGTGTGTTCGGACTAAGACTGCACGATTTGTTTAAAGTGATGTGAACTGAATAAGAAGAGAAAGAATGAATGAAAGAAAGAAGAGAAAGCGAGAGACAGACAGAGGCAGAAAGAAAAGAGAAAGAGAAAGAAAAGGAGAAAGCAAAAAAAGAGAGACACAGATGAAGAAAAAAGAAAGGAACAGACAGAGGGACAGAAGGAAATAGGAAAGAGGAAATTGAAAGAAAGAAAGCAAAGAAAGAAAGCTGGGGTGGGAGTGAGAGAAGAGTAGAGAGAACAAGAATAGGAGAGAAAAAAAGAAAAGAAAAAACAATCATTCCGACACCCTTAAGGAACAATATGTCATGCCTTCTGTTGCAGTGCTGAAGAAAGAGAAGGAGTTCTGAACTTCTTCATGGCGTCGTTTCAGGGCAACATGGTCGGGGTGACTGGAGCTTATGCAGTGACGCACAACTGCAAATGTGGACATGCTGCGCACGAGTCGATGGGATTGCTCAAACAAAAGCCATCGTTAGCGAGAGCTATCTCAACATGTAAACAATCGTATATTAAATTGGAATTGCTGGCTTTGTGAATGCATCTGAATGTCACAAATATGCTTAAACAAGATCCAACCGTTTTAATCACAAGATGCAAATTGTGTTATTTCAGTCGCTCTGCGTGAGTTTGCAATGATCATAATGTGCCTGTTTTTTTTCCCTCCCCCTCCCCGTTCCTCTCCAATCTCATTTTGAAATGTAAATTCGGTCCCTTCTCGGCCTCGGGTTTCGTCAGAATAAAGACTTCTTTTTTCTTTTTTCCCCCTTCACTGGTTATAATTGTCTTTCATTCAAGTTGTGCCCTCGTGTCCGGACCCCTCCTCTTTCATCCTATCTGGAGCTGAACATCTCTATCGGGCTCTTTCCTCCCAGGCCATACTCTCCGACCCTTTACTTTCAGCTGATATGAAGCAACGCTCTTGTGTGGCTGTATTCACAGTGCTGGAACATTCCGGAGTGGTCCCACGGCGCCCTTGGCCCGAGCTCAGAGGGTCCGGCGGCTCCAAGCGCTGGGGGTCATTCCTCGCAGGCACGGCCCCAGGTGTCCATCGCCTCTGCCTCATAATGCTTCCCCTTTCATCCTCACACACAGGATGTCCGCCTCATGTTACGGCCCCATTCAGCAAGAGAACACCCAGAGGCACAAAGGCAGGAGCTGATTCAAAAGTGGTCTTGAAGAGATGGCTTGCAGATAGAAAATGTTTTTTTTTTTCTTAGTCAGGATTTCAAAACAGGCCTAGATCATGAAATTGACATTTTCTGGAAACACTCTATCTGCGGGCTACCTGCACAGGGACGCAGAAGCACTGTTAAACCATTTTGCTAAACCATTTTCATTACATGCAATATCTTTATTATGTGTATATAATGTTTATTATAGTCTTATCATGTCACTACTTATGCAATAGTCTTAGATGTGCAATACCATTACGTCACTGTTACTGATAACAGGCTTATAGAACAACCACTATTTTTATTAACTAGTAAACTTCAGCAGTAATGTGATTCATCTATAGTATTTCTATTCAACCCTCTTACAGCATTACATGTGCATTTAGTACAAAGTATTTCAGAGTATTTTCTGCAGTTTCATTGTGACTTTACATTTTGTTTTTGTCTTAATACAATAATTTTTTCTTTTGTCTTTTGTTTATGTCTTCTCTTTTGTCAACACTTTGCACTGTTCTTGTCTTCTTGTGCATGTATCTGTGAAGTCGTAGCATAAGCAGTTTCTGCCGGGAGATTGTGATTCTACTCAAAAGGTATTTGTAAACAGTCTTGGGTCAGGATTAACATGACATGACAATGTTTTATGAGGTAAATGATGAAGTATTGACATAAGGAAACAAGCATGAAAAACTATGTAAGGGCGAGTGGGGCACCACCCAAAACAGAGGGGAATATGGCATGTTTTAGAGGACTAGAGCAAGTACTTCTCAAAAAGAATATAACCATAACTACTGCCTTTACTGCAGAGCATATATTTATCCTGTAGGCAACATTGTTTCAATGTTCTGCCATCACATTAAAGCCACTTGCCTCATATTGTATAAGTACCCCTCATGCCATCAAAACAGCCCCACTGAGGCATGGACTCCACATGACCTCTCAGCGTGTGCTGTGGACTCTGCGCCAAGAGATCAGCACCAGATCCTTTAAGTCCTACAACTTGTAAGGTGGGGCCTCCATGGATTGAACTAGTTTGTATAACACATCTGACAGATGCTCGATTGGACCTGGAGAACCTGGAATGTCAGAATTCTTTGCCAGTTACGAGACACATGCATCCAGTCATCCACATGATGTAAAGGAAAATATGATTCATCAGATCACCTTCAATCATTTCTCCGCGGTCCAGTTCGGACGCTCAAATGCCTGAGGCGATTTTAGCTGTGGATGAAGACAGCATAGGCGCTCTGACCGGTCTGCGGCTACGCAGCCCCATACGCAGAGAGCTGTGATGTACTGTGTGCTAATGCACTATTCTGACACTTTTCTATCATAGCCTGTATTCACATTTCTGACATTTTTGCAATAGAAGCTCTTGTGTGGGATCAGAAAAGAGCTAGTCTTCACTCCCCAGGCACGTCCAATGAGCCTTGGGCACTTGCTACACTTCCTTGGGCCACTTTTGGTAGCTTTTAACCACTGCATTCCCCCACAAGACCTAGCATTTTGGAGATGACCCAGTTGTCCTCCCATTACAATTTATCCTTCTCGACATTGCTCAGATCTTTAAGCTTGCCTACTTTTCCTAATTCCAACACATCAACATCAAAACTGATTCACTTGTTGCCTAATATACCCCTCTGCTGGACAGGCACCATGATAATGAGGTAATCAATGTTATTCATTACACATCAGTTGGTTTTAATATTGTGTAGTATGGGCTCATGCATGCTATACAAGTAGCCACATTAATATTCATTTTTTTGTCAGCATTATGATTTTAGTTACTGGCAGTAGCAATCAGTATTCCCCTCCACATTCACTGCCGAAACTCTCCCACAAACAGGTTTGAGGCTCCAAACTCCCAAGTGCATCCCCTCATCAGAGAGTAAGGTGATTATAACTATACATAAAAGCACGTAGTGTATACTACAACCTCTTATTGTAAGTTTAACACTGAGCATTTTTCTTGTTGTCCAATAATTTAATGTGCTCCAACATATGTGACTATAGGCATCACTGCTCTTTCAGCTTCAATGAACATGAGAAAAGCGGTGCAGTTTTTAATGAGGTGATGCAAATGCCTACCTATTATACTAATTCCTAATTTACCATGTAGTAACCATTTGTTGTGTTTCACTTACTTTAAACATTTCAAGTATGACATGTTTTTACAAGCATTTCAACAGCAATGCCATTTGTCGATTAGGACACTGACTCTGAACACTACTGCACCAATCAAGTAACTTTGATTTGGGTTGAGCAATTAAAAAATGGTATGAAATTTGCAACTCTTTGTTCTCCATTATTCTTTTGGAGACTTTAGCAACATTTTAAAGTGTGTAAACAACTCACAGTGAGAGCTAAAGCACTGCCTCCAAATGACGAGGGTTAATTTTAAACATGTGTCCCATACCAACAATAAAAGTGGTCCATGTTCCCCCTATAGGACTTCAACATAGTCAATTAATTTTCTGTTCACAAAAATGCACTATAGTTCTAAGGTAAATATATATGCTTTACTATTGCTGAGATTTGCTGCTATACATTCTCAAAAATAACTAACAGTCTATGACACTCACTAATCACTTATGGTGATTCAGATATTTTCTTATGTATTGCGATTGTATTTAGCTTGCTTGGTCCAAACTACATGATTGTAAAGAAATGACTGTGTAGGCATAATTTACCAGACGGTTTAGGAAATGTGAAAATGTGTCCCTTACCTTCTTATAACTAACCCTACACATCAGTCTGCACTCTCACTACTTTTGGATGAACTGTTCATTAATGATAAATGATGTAAAGTTAAAAAATACATTAGTCTGGCTCAAAGATTTCTAGTTATTTTTCAAACATAAAAATGTTATACCTGGCTCTCCCCTATTGACTAGAGAGATGATATCATGTTATGAAATTATTATTATCATGTCGTTAGGTAAAAATGCATCAACAGATGCAACCTTCTACTTTTTTGCATGAACTGTTTGATGCATGTATTCAACAGCTGCTTTGCAAGAATGATATTTAATGTCAAAGTATGTCATACGAAGCTCTGGTGTATGTAGCCTTTACTCATTTTTTGTTACTGCAGCTTACAATGGTCAAATGAAAAATGGCCCTCATTACTGAGGTCTGCGATCAGTTCTCCTGCCCACAGAAACAGAAAACGAACAGAAAACGAACAGACTTCAGCATTTGCTTTAGGTTCTATATGTAATCTGAATCTTGACGACAGAACAAAGAGGAAATGGAAATGGGGGTGGGGGGTGGGATGTGCCACTCATTAGTATGCTAATGTATTCATTATTTGGTCTGATGCTTCACCAAGATTAAAAAAAAAAAAAAAAAAAGAAAGGACTGAAGCACTAAAAGTTGAAATAAAAAAGTAAGGGTAGAGCCCTCTCAAACTGTCACATGTGATTATTAGTGCCATCCTAAGGTCTCTGGTTATGTTTTATTTAGCATCTGCCACCGTAAATGTTTAATTGTTTTGGCATGTGGCTGGTGGAACAGAGAGGAGGAAATTGTCAATAACGGCATCTGCGACAGGAGGAAAGTGCGAGGGTTCGCAGATGAATTTCGTAAACAGGGGGATGGCTGTATTAAGTGCCGAAGGATTATGACAAGAGGTATAAAATGCGATTGCCAGGATTTTCCTATCTGCTGCAGCACCGCCGACTGTCCTCGTTTGACATCAAAAACAGAATCCTGAGGCAAAATTCATCTGCTTGGCAGCTGATACAGTAGAACTAACTCACTGCATACCTGCCACATAACGGTCCATCAACTTAGACCTGCTCTGAACTCCAGGCTCTCTCTTGCATTAGGGGCACTGCCAGAGCCGCAATCACTTACTGCAATGTGTAATTGCTACAGCAAGCTGGAACTGCTCAGAGGGCCGTAAACCCAACACAGCCTCTGGTTCTGAGACAAGTAAACTACAATTTTGGTAAACATGCTGCACGGCCACTTGTCTCTGCAAACATGAGAGAGAGCTCTCCAAAAGCACATTTTTTTTTTATGTATTAAACCTGCGACATAACTACTATCGTATCTCGATGCATAGGTGGACAAAGTTTTACACCTGGTCTCCGATTTGAGTTTATAACCGAGCTCGAGTTAACAGAAAAGCGAGTAGTTCCATGTTAAATCCTACACAGATAAAGTGGATCAGTCTGTAATGAATGACTTGAGGTATGAAAATGTAACTCGTCTCAGCTGTTGACTACTAATAGGTCAGAATCCAGAAATGGCTCGTCAATTTACGGTGAAATGATAAAAGAAAAGAAAAAAAAAAAGACATTTTGCATAGCCTAGGATGTCAGCCTTCTGCTGCATGGACAGAGAGGCAGGTTCTTTTGGGTAAAATGAGTGTTTTCTCTAAGGTGAAGCTACCCAGTGTAAACGTCCACAAAAAGATATGATATGAAGGTGTCTTCGTCACACGTCCGTCATTTCGTCTTCCATGTCGTCCCCCTCCGTCTCCCCCTCTCCTTCATCCTCGTCCTCTGACGTTACATCCGCATCATCCATTTGGGACATGCACTTCTGGCACGAGCACACAAACAGGTAGTTCTCTCTGAGAAGAACAGTAAGAGAGGAAATATTTGTACTGTTAATATTTAATGGTGAGCTAGGTTTACCCAACCAACATGAAATCTATCAGCTACTGAGCTAAAAATAACCGATGACCGACAATAATGGCCAATACAATCATATAGCACAAACTTAAACAGAAAAAAGGCTTAAAAAGGCTTAAATGTACCAATAATCGATTTGACTTTTGCGTAATCTTTGTATTCCTGTAAATTAAACTGTTTGTTTTTTCTTGTAAATGCTCTCTATTTTGGAGCAGCTGGTGTTCTAGCGATTAGGGAGTTGCTCCTGCGATCACAAGGTCACGGGTTTGAATCCCAGGACTGCTAGTGGCACCACTGAGGTGCACTTGAGCAAGGCATCACCCTCACACAGTGCTCCCTGGGTGCTGTGTCATTGGCTGCCCACTGCTTCACTTGGTGAATTGGTTAAACGCAGAGAAAGAATTTCATACACTGGTGTAGTTTGTTCATGTGTGACTATAAGGGGCCACTTTACCTGACTTTATAGTGCCTATAGTGCCTGTATAGTGCCTAATTCATAAAGTGACAAATTAAAACACTGCTTATAACTTAAAATGGCTCAGAGGGCTTATATATGTAAATTCATTAGTTTTTTTGTGACATCAGAAAAACTACAAAAATTAAACACCGTCTGTTTCTGATCTCTATGTCTGGAAGAATGAATGGGTTGTCTTGATATCTCAACAATGTGCTCTGCAATACATTTACCACTTTCATTTACAAAGCTGGCTTTCCAGGACATTTCCTGTCTAAATAATATAAATTTTGTGTTACGGGGATCCCAATTCTAAATGTTTTTGTTGGTTTCCATTAATTAGCCCTTTTTGTGATCAGTCTTCACATTAGAATTTGGGTGTCCCTTAAGTGGAAAGTATTTTTTTCCTCCAGTTCACTGGTTCCTCCTTCAATGTTGCAATGAAGAGATAAAAATAATGACCGCACAGATAGCAGTCTCTGTAAAGACTGATTAAAAATGTATGTATTACACTGTAATAAAAAACTAGAGGTATGTTTACTACACTTTAAAACAAGGCTGATAGGATTATTGGTGTTTTAACAATAATAAATCCACACAACTGCCAAACACTATTAATTAGGCCCTAGTTAACACACTCAAGAACGCTGGCAATTCTCCAGTGCCCTCTCATAACAGGATCCCATGCTTTTGCAAGGCCTTCTCCAACTCCAAGCTTCTGTTCCAGCCACAGATTTCAACAGCAGCTTTCCAAGGTGAAGTGAAACACGGTGAACATCTTAGATCAAAAGATCAAGTGAAATTTCCGAATAAACCTGCCCTGTTTTCCCGTACGCACTGCTCTGACTGTCGCTATACAAGTAAGTGATCAATAAAGAACAGAAGCCCAAGCACTAACCCCGCTAACCCCTGTGATCCCACTGGCATGAGCATGCTGGAAAGGAATTGATCCCCTCGGGACGCTGCCTCAACACCGTCTTTTCACTGCGAATCGTCAGACGACGGGTTCCATTCATTTACCTCAGGATCTTGTGCCGGCTATGACGACTCCTGTCTCGCTGGCAACAGTCCAAGTAGCTGATGCAGATTTCCTACAGAGAGCCGAGAATAAAGATTTTAATGAGAGGAAGGTTACAGTCGACTACCAATTAGCTCTGCAAGCCAGTCCGTGCTTCGCCCAGGTAATAACTAGCCAGGGAGAGATGTTATTCTAGTTAAGACCACAGCCTCCAGCTTACATTTAAGGCTCAACAGTAGACCAAGAACACCAGATTGATCTCCGATCAAGGCCGAACAACAGCGGAGGGCGGTCCCGATTATGTCTGAACCACTAGGCTGGTAAAGAGGAGAAAACATCACTCGGTCTAAACAGATCAGCCCTGTTTGCGGCAAACCACTTCCCCTTGGTACATGCACATTATGTTGAAATTAAGCAACATAAATATAGATTTTCCTCAGGAGGATAATTATTTAGCGAGCAATTTCAGAGGAAGAAGTCCGAAGAAGCCTGAATGCTGACTAATTCACAGAAAACAATTTCCCTGAAGCTTTTATTCCTTCAATACACAACATCATTCGTTCTTCACCTCCACAGACACAGCTGAAGAATTCAAGGTTATACTTGCCCTAAGACCATTCTCTATGCACCCATGTCTGGTTTGTCCTAAAGCAAAAAAAGGGGGGGTTATGGGCTAGTGGAATTGAGCTCCCCGAATTGTGAACGCTGCTGGAACAAACAGAACATCCACAATCTGAATATGTGTGGCAGCACCAGAGTGGGCAGATGTAAGCCTTTTCCCTCTCTCTGACAGGCTGCCAAAGCTGATCCGATCCCCAGCCTGCAATCTAAGTCTAACTGACAAGACGAGTCGCAAAACTTCTGAATGCGAGCACCAGTCCCCTCTGGGTGGGACGTTTCCTGGGTTAAGCCACATGAAAAGCCTCTGACCTCCCCAGGGCTGATGTCACTCAGGGCGCAGAGGTGAAGAAGGAAGTTATTGTCGGGGAAGGATGCCTCCGCGTTGGGCACGCAGCTGTGGTTACCTTGACGACAAAGGAGACAACAGAAGGAGATTCTTCAGGCCGAGCTGTTCAAAACTGCACAATGAGTGGAGATACAGGGTATAAAATGAGTAGAGGTCACTATTCTTACATGAACTTTGGAGAAGGTAGAGCCCTGAGCCTTCGCAGTTTAGGAAATCACCCGTTTCTGTAAGGCAAGCATGAATATGGTAATGTATGAAAACCTTTCATTTAAATATTCTATATTTCAGCATCTAATATATAGAAACCTATTATGTATATGGAAAGAGAAGCCAGCCTTGCTTCCATTTCTGTGTGCATCACGAGTCAGTTAACGCAACATGTAATTCACACAAATGGCTGTCATCAAGTACTACACACATCAGTCTTATTAAGTCTACAAAAAATGTGTATGGGCCTTATTCACTGTATATGGGGAGACAGTGACCTTTATCAATGTCCTTGTATAGCTGGTCAATAAAGGTATCCAGCTGCTCCCTCTGCTGGCGAGGAAGCTCCAGTGCATCACACGCATGGACCCACTGACTCAGGGAACTGGGCAAATAATCAGATGTTAGTCAATATCCCCAGAATCAGCTAGACAAACAACCCAAAGAGAGTTCTATCCATGCATCAGTGGGATCCAAGTAGAGTAATATTGTATAAGTGGTTCTCACCTGGTTCCAATACCCTGTCCATTGGTCCCAACAAGAGCGAAGAGAGAACGGAATCCCTCGGGAGTAAACCACTACACACAAAGCAAAAGGATTTTACCTACAATGTTAGCCAACTGCACTCGATTATTCATATCTCGTTCATTTTATGCATGGAGCATCAATTTTAAGGGCTTCTGAATCAATCTGCACTGTAAAAACCCAGTTAAATTGCTCTATGAAAAGATATGCACTGACTTGGCTGAGGTGGTCATCGTAGAGTGCTGTGGTAAAAAGGTTACGCAGTAAAGCCAGTTGCCCCTGGAGGGAAGGACAGTGAAAAGCATTAAAAAGGCATAGAACGGCAAGCAAAAGCAAGAAAGGCAATAGCCCAGTGTGGACTGGATCAGTTATTTCCCACCTGGAACTTCTCTCCCAGCAGCTTATGTGCAATCTCCTCCTGTTCATTGGCTGCTCGGCTGCAAAAGTGGGAAAAAAGCCTCTGCCAGCGCCCCTTGTCTTGAGTCTGAAAGGAAAAATGAAGATGTTTTAAAGCTGATGAGTGTTCTCAGTGCGTGCTGCATTTTAATGGGTGCTATATTCAAATCAGATTTTTAAATGATAGTTAAAAACTAAAATCTAAGCCTGCAGTGCAAAAGTCTTAATAATTATTCATCATATTTCCCTAAACCCAACACTGCAGTAAAGTCAATCCTCTGATTTGTGTGAGAAAGGCTGTGAGGAAAGATGTACCTGCTTGACGACTGCCACCATCCTTGCCATCAACATGATGCTGGAAGTTTCTGGAGGGTAATGTGCGCTCCTGAACACCACAAATAAATTTAGAGAGACCTTCCAGAGTAAATACACACTAGAGCCATGCAAAACCATGCAGTAATCCCCCAGTTTTACGCAAATCAGGAGTCAGGAATTCACTCACACGCAGATTTTTTCTGTGAACCAAACTCTCCAAAATAACGCGGAAATCTCCACAATATTACAGAAACTGTAAATATTCTCGCAATTATTTGTTGTTTTTTTTTGTGGCAATATGTTTTTACGCATTTTAGTCCTGCGAAGTACTTCTTCATTCTGAAGATTTAAGGAAAAATGACTTTTCCAGTCCGCCCCTGTATACACTGTCATTAAGGCTAATGTATTAAGCTGAATTTAAATGAAATGAAAGCGAATTCAATTTTGTCTTAGAACTGAAGAAATAATTGTTGGCAAAAGTCCCAAGCAAACTCATGGAAACAGCAGATATCCTCCACAATATTTGATTTTGCGGCAATATATAATTCTTTATGTATTTTAGTGCTAAATTATTAAAAAATATATAATTTACTAATATTGTAAGATAAATAGCGGCTCACTACAACTCGCCGCCGGATGAACAGTAAGTTATTGAACTGTAAAAATGATTAGTGATTACTCTATTTTATTGTATTTTTATTATTTTTATTATAAAAATACATTAAATTACTGTATTTACAGTAAGAAAGGACTGCGCATTAGAGCCCGGCCGATATATTTTCCAAACTATCGGTATCGGCATTTATAATGGCCGATAAATTAATAAAAACAGATGAAACACCCTTCAACCATGTCATGAGTGTTGGCGTTGTATAGTTTGTCCACTAGAGGGTACTCTACACCGTCCCTGTTGGCAACACTCATGTATAACGCACCACACATCCTGCAACCTGCTGATCCAGCCAGAGTCGGGCAGAGAGAACCAGTT
>JBBPDB010000128.1:2837576-2847967 GCA_037974465.1 Brachypetersius altus
CTCTCCTCAACATCCTCCTCCCAACACACTCAGTCTCTCCTCAGCATCCTTCTCCCAACACACTCAGTCTCTCCTCAGCATCTTCCTCCTAACACACTCAAGAGTCTCTCTTCAGCACATGTCCAAACCAGCACTGTCTCGTCTCTCTGACTTTTCCTCCAAACGGTCCAACTCGATCTGTCCCTCTAATGAACACATGCCTGATCCTGTCTATTCTTAAAGGTCCCATGACATGAAATTTTTTAACATTAATACGAGTTCCCCTGGCCTGCCTATGGTCCTGCAGTGGCTAAAGTGGCATTAGGTGTAAAGTCTGCTTTTATCATTCTGCTCCGCCGTTGAGCGAACGACAGCTCAGAGGCCCGATCTGGAAATTGGCTACCTCCCCCTTCTCATGCTTTGGCCTCCCCTAAAAAATTATGCTATGCCAATGCTATGTGTGAGAGACCACTTTTGCCTGTAGAGACATTATGGCTTGCAAACGAGTGAAGCGTGGCAGTTGCTTGGTGCTTAGATGTTCAAATGAGCACAAATGTATTTTCTAGTGCCTTCGTGCAATCCTCTGAAGGCGCAGTGGGTTAATTTTATTTTCTATTGAACCAAGAATCAACCAAGAATACCCTAGGTTTACTGTTTAATTAGCCTAAGTAAAGCAATAGTTTAGTTAATTTAGTTTAGTTAATTCATTTAAGGTGGCCTCGGGCAGCGGTTTCCAACTTTTTTCTGGCACAATGGGGCTGAGTTGCCTGTTCCAGTTTCAGCAGCCTTTCTGTACACTGACGATTCACTTCACTTGCACACAGTGAGTTGGAGGTAAACCCAGAGCGGATTTCTAGTGGTGTGTGTGTTCTATCGATTAAGTGGAATGGTTTCTTTTGGGTAAACTAATATTTAATGTTAAATGTGGGGGGGGGGGTCCCCTTCAGATCGAATGGCGGAGACACCCATGCTCCTGTCTTACCTTATCTGCACCGGATCCCACTGGAATTTTGTATTCAGTGTAAAATACTCATTCTCACCCATAGAGCCCTTAATTCATGAACAGATAGGAGGTGAACTGCAGGGAAGAAAGGTGGGCTTAACGGGAACTCATTACTCATTAGAGTCATTACTCTGTTCATTACTATGTTCACTGTCTTTCTTTGTGAACTTTCTGTGGTGCAGCGTAATGATGTTCAAACAGGGCTTTTATTATTTCAGTATCAAATACAAATGAAAATACTTTTGTCATTTTCATTTTCTTTCTCTGTCTCACTCTCTCTCTCTTTGCCCGTGTCACTCTGATGATCTTTTTCTGACCTGCTTTTTCTCGTTTTTCTATGACTCTCACTCTCTTCTTTCTTTTGTCTTTCTCTTGCCTACAGACTTCTTGCCCCTCAGAGTGAGATAGTCAAGGACCTTGAGAAGATTTTCCCCTTCGAGATGGTGGTGGGGATGAACGGCCGGGTCTGGATAAAGGCCAAGACCGTTCAGCAGACGCTAGTCGTGGCCAATCTGCTGGAAAGCTGTGAGAACATGACCGCTCAGCAGAGGCAGGTGCTGTTCAAGAGAGTGGCTGAGGGCTCCCTCTAGAGGATTCGAGCTCTGCTGACCTGGATCTCCAGTGCAAAACTGAAGTTCTGAAGTGTGATTCGTGCAGGAATTTAAAATGCAGCACCTCATGATACAAAACTGTTTCTGAGAGACTTGAGTCTTAATCTATTTTATAAGAATTGATATCGGGTAAAGCTGTCATGAGGGAATAACATTGAAATATTGGGATGTTCTGTGATGTTAGTGGTAGGCCAGCTGACCCTGTTGGGTTTGGAAAGTGGTCTGTATTCCTCATACTCTGGGAACAGAGGTTTTTGTCTTGAAGAAATACGTTTTATATAAATAAATACATTTTGTGTAATTAATGATGCATGTAAAGTGTCATTTATGAACTACTTATCCAGTGTCCTTAAGGGAAACTGTGGACAGCAGCCTGTCCAGGTTGGACGGTTTAATGCATTTACAGCAGAAGCGATAAATACTGCAGTGCAGTTTGTGAATGTTTTGAGATTGTAGCGCTGGTGCTAGGAAAGCGGCAACTTTTATAACATGGTGTATAATTGTGCCACTGAGAAAACACCTGCATAGTAATGCTTTATAAAATGACTTCTCAGAGTGATGATACAGAATAATCAGTTATTATGATTGTCCACAAGAGGGCACTCGAGTTTCTGTGTTCTATTAAAGAGGTGAATCTCACACGGGGTTGTTACAATGTCCCCATTACACTCTGCAGCGTCATATCATTTTTTTTTTATAATTACTGTGTTGCTGCTATACCCATATTGCCCCCTCTGTACATCTCTCTTTGTATATTCAAAAACCTTTTGTGCTACACCCCCCCCCCCAGTAATGTTGCATTGTACAGGGCCTTTGTATTTTGTAGTTATGGGGGAATTACGCCAGTTTTTTTGCATAAATAAAACAGACTGATGTGAAATGCATCACCGTAGAAGCACCTAGTCAGATGTTGGATTATGGTGTAATTTTATTTTATTTGCAATCCAAAATAACTAGTGAACCTACACATGTCTTCTGAGTGTTGATATTTAAGTTATTTTAAAAATAAATGAACGTAATACATCCAACAGCAGGCAACATACTCATAACTGTGTGTAATAGGTTTCTGCGGGGGTTAGTCTTTAGAAGCACAAAATTAATTTAGTCTGGTTCCTGTCATCTCCATGGTGTTCTAAATTGCTCTAGAATAGAGTTTTTCACACCAAAACATTTTTAAATTACTGAATTATGCAGATTTTTTTTCCAAAATTGGAATTCTTCTTTAAATGACGCCAAACTGGTTCTACTTATGTAGCTACTTTCTTAGTATTTAGAACGAACGTCTTTTTAACTACTGTGGCGTTTGAGACAAGACTCTTTTTCAAGTTTTGTTCGTCAGTTTTGAACCCTAAACACCAGTCTGCCCCAACATTAAAACACACAGACAGCTGGACAGGGTGATGGGTAGCTATCTTGGTCAGAGCTCCAAAATGGCAGACATTGTCAGGTGCCTCAAATTTGTAGCCAGCATTTATAATGCTGGCTATGATAGAAAGGTGTCAGAACGTGCATCGCAGCTTGTTGTGTATGGGGCTGCACAGCTGCAGACCGGTTGGAGTGCCCATGCTGAGTGTACAACACTGAAAATGCCTACAGTGGAGATATGATCATCAGAACTGGACCATAAAGTAACTGAAGGTTCACTGTGTTAATTTTATCACACATAATAGCCTTTAAATAACATTTTAATAACAGCTCTCTTGTTCTGTTTTGTATTGTTCTTTTATTATTTAAACTTGTGGATAACGCTTTGTACTTACATACAACCTACCTCAACACTGCAAAGAACATCAATTGATGGTGTTCCCTAAATGCAGTGGCTCCATTCATCAGTATAATACCGCAGTTCAGGGTTGGGCCGCTGAATTCCCCAGATCTCAATCCAGTAGAGCATCTGTGGGATATGGTGGACAAACTAATCCTATCAATGGAGGCCACGCCTAACAATTTACCGGACCTGTTTTTAATGTCCCAATACTACGTCACATCTCAAGAGGCTTCAGCAGGTCAGAGTTACATGACAGGGGTCTACACAGTATTAGGCAGGTGATTGTATTGTTATGGTGGTCTGAATGTGTGTACCATGGGTAAGAACGTTCATATACGAGAGCAACCAGTGAACACACTTGAGCTTGTTAAAATTCTGTTTGTAAAAAATATTTGTTATGCTTATTTTTAATAATATAAAGCATGTGTATGCATGAGAGAGAGAGAGAGAGCTCTTTTCTAAAACTATAAATTCATAGTCTTTAGGAAAATGACATTTATTTACCCAAACCCACACCTTTTGTAAATATTTGGTGTATCCTGTACTAATTATTTGTTGGCTTAGTCTGCTATCATGTAAAATAATAACTGTCAAATCTAACGACATTGTTGATTATAAATTCGAAGTTTATTACTTTTTATATATTTTTTCAACGTGCTATAATTCCATTCTTTTTTTCTCTTTCTTTTGGGGGTAAGAAAACATGCAGTAATAAACAGCCAAATAAAATAAAAAATAACACGAAATACGTTAATTTGTTACATCCTAACAAATAAGTAAAAAAAATAACGTGCATACGAATGGCCAGTAGTTAAATTCACTACTCATCTCAATTTGACAAAAAAAAGATCCGATCTCTGATTGTGTATAATATTTCAGCTGTTAACTATTTGCAGTGAAACGTCTTGTTCCAGTAGCGACTCTTCTCTCTCTCTCTGGCTGAACTCCTGATGGAGGTGGAGTTTTGTCGCATTTTTCCAAAAAAACCAGGAATCGCGTTCATCGCCGTTTGGAAAACATACTCTTTCTTGTTCTAAGGTTGATATGTCACTACAATTTCCCAAATGTCAAATACTTTTACAATGAAAAATATCAAGAATGATGTCATTAATATCCAGAGTGCTGTATTTTTAATCGTTAAATTAATCGTTAAATTAAAAACGTTAATTATAAATTACATTGTTAATGATGGTACAGTTGATTGGATATAACTGAACAAAGGAATAGGATTGAATTATATTTTGAAAACTAATAATTTGACAAGCGGTTCCCAACACTTAGCAGTAGTAGTACAATAAAAATGATCATTCCAGATTAAACGGTGAGCTATACCTTCGTTTTCACGAGAAACCGCCGGGTGTGTGAGATTAGGACTGAAACTGGATGATGCATGAATGTAAATGTTCCGTAGAAAAGCTTTATTCCTATACAGATCATTCCCAACTGAAATAGGCTCAGAACTTCGCCCCCTCTCTGTCTTCTCGACTGACAGGATCCACAAGATCCACAACACTCGCAGCCTGGAAAACGTGTGATTAATCACACATTTTAAGGTATAGACATGTCCTGAGAAACATGTTTAGATGATTAAAATCAAATAATACGAATAAGAATCATCATCATCTTAATTGAAAGTAATGAAAAAACATTATGATTATTTATTTTTAGTTATTAATATTATTATTAATATATTATTATTGTTGTTGTCGTAAATACCGTTATTTAATAATTTTTTTCAAAATTGTATTAGTATTTTACCTTTTTACATACCTTAAGTAGCTTTACAAAGCAGTTATGATTAATATAAAAGCATTTACAAAAAATAAACAGAAATGAAACAAACAAATATAAATATTTTCCTATTCACCTCTTAGATTTTTAGATCAGTTTAAAACCAGTTCTTGTTCCATTTTATGTCAGACGATAACTGATCATTGGATACAAGTTTAGAAGTATGTATAAATAAAACGACACCCTGATCTTTGATTACAGACCATCGTATTTACTGAACAAACTGGATCATAGTTTGGTGAAAGCTATTTCTGATTTCTGAACTATACAGATTGGACTGTGTGTTCAGGCCCTTCTCACTAAAGGTGGGAGTTACGGATCTCCGGCTGTGCTTTTAAAAACACAAACAGAACAACACAGCCTTTTATTGCTGATAACAGATAATTGATCATCAACAAGGCCAGTTCTGTTTCAGGAAGGTAAACCAAGGCCAGTTTTGCTGGAACCGAAACACGGAAGGAGCGAGTCGAGTGAGCGCCTGTAAAATTCCATCAGGATGTAGCTACAGTTCTTCTTTAAGATGGGATGAATGACAAAAGTATTTTAAAACACTGATGATCATTCAATAACACACATTAAAGTCATTGACTGAATCCCTGTGAGACTTGGGGGGCCGAAGTTAATGATGTATTATTCGATGAATATTACAAAATGGGGAAAAAACATAAAATGTGTCACATATATATATATATTTTATGCCCCCCCCCCTCTCGATTTTGTTAAATTCATCGAATAATACATCATTAACTTCGGTCCCCCAAGTCTCACAGGAATTCAGTCAGTTATATATACAGTATATATAATGTGGCCTCAACATTAACTATGTTGTGCCTAAATAAATATATGGCACATTTTATGTTTTTTCCCATTTTTGTGTGTGTGTGTGTGTGTGTGTGTGTGTGTGTGTGTGTGTGTGTGTCTATATATATATGGTATGATACACTTCAAGGACACATTGATAAATATGATACAAATAAACAAAAAACAAACACATAATGTATATAATCATTCTTTTCACCCTAAAAAGCACTCAATACATCTCACAAAATAAAACCTTTTTTCGTTGATCTTTAATTCTTGAAAGTAACCGACAGCAACAGAGATGGTGTCTAAGGTCAAAAGTATCAGAATGCAGTGGTCCATTATCTTTATGACCCATTATCACCTCATCCATAGCAGTTCTTTACTGCTTCCTCATGGTTAATGTTTGATGCGTTCCCAAACCTAAAACCAGGTCTTTCTGTTCTCACCTTGTTACTGTAAACTGGCACGTTATATATGTCTATAGTTTGAAAGGAAATAAGCAGTAAATTCTGTGTACGCTGATGCTTATTATGCACTTGAAGCTGATACATGTTTAATATGTTAATATGGTTTCACAGATTCAGTTCACATACCTCTTTGTTCTAGGATATAACAAAGAAAGAGTTTCAGCTCTGAACTTTTGCTTAGAGGTCCGTATCAATGCTGTTTCAGGTGCTGCTTTCGTGGGATGCCATTAACATGCAAAAACTGTGGCAGTGGAGTTACGTCGATGTTACTCATGTTTGACTTTCCGTTCCATCATTTGGTCTCTGGCTTCCACAGTTAGTCTTTAATCAAATTTCAGAACACTATGAAAGTCAAGCATCAACTATGTTTTGGCTTATGTTTGAAAAAATCATTTTTATTGACATTTATTAGCATTTATTTGGCATACCTTCAGTGCATTACATGCCATGTAATGGCTCAGGTTTGGTGTGTGCGTGGTGATGGATTGAGTGATGAAGTTAGTGAATCACTTCTGTGGAAATATTTAATCATATTTGATTGATTGGACTGATTTCCAATAAAACAATGAACAAATTAGACAAGGAGAAACTTCTTTACTTCTAAACATTTTGCCATACACTTCAAATAAGAAAGGTTCTTCAGTGGTTCTCGGCTTGAAAAAGCTTTAATTGGAATAGTAGGTTTACATTATTATGCTCTTTAAACTTAAAAAAAAAAAAAGATTTTACACAATCACATATCAACCAACAAAAATGGTTCTTTAATGCATTGGTCCTCAAACTGCTCCAGACAGATCACATTTGGGATTTAGCAAAAATATGGACCACCACTTTAAATCCCATCCACTTGAAAGGTTCTTTAGGAAACTAGAAGAGGTTCCTCTTAGGTTTTACTCTAAAGAACCATTCTTGACATCTTATTTTTAAGAGTGTAGATGAGATAGAACTGGCAGATGGATTTCATCAAAATGTGTCAGTTCATCTTAAGGCCAGCGGCACAGCAGCGATGTTTCCATGAACTTCAGAAAGAAGCTACAGTCCAGTGCCTTCATGTATGAACCAACTTTCACATTCTGGTACACTTTATTGTTACACTAGTGTTTTCAAACAATATGCGAGTAAGTGGAGTACGCAGAGCGTAATTGTGTCATTGCAAAATCAATCATTCATCACCAAAGCAAAGGTTGACTTTCATGACGTGGCAAGAGGAGTCAACAGTTAAAATATATCACGTATCTTGTGTCTTTAATTGAGCTGAATCATCTGACTGCGCCACAAACGAAGCAACTTTGGCCGTGACACACCCAGCCGTTAACGACCATCGGGTCAAAGTAGCTCTTCTCGCTGGAGGATCGCTCCACATAATCTCATGATCCACGGCAGGTGTTCAACAGCCAGCCTTTTTCACATGACAGAAGTGCAATTATTTACCCCCGTCCCCACTGGCATGGCTGTGATGAAACCACTATGGGCGTAGAACACAAGACGGGTCCATTACCAGTCCTTACATTTCAACTTTTACAAGAACATTCTTGAGCTGTACAGATACATAGAGGATGCATAGAAGAATTACAAATTACATTTCTTCAGTCCAAATGATTTCTAATCTACACCTAAGGCTTCCTGGATGGTTAAAGTATGAAGTATCGCTCATCTGATTTATTCACTTGTTCTGCATAGTTCTTATTGGTCTAGCAAATAGTACAAAAAACTTTTATACACTTCAAACAACTTTCAGGCACATTAAATATCGACAAAGGCACGTAATCGGCAATTAGAGCTTTCTGAAAATGGCAAGGGATGCATATCCTGCATCGACTCCTTGATCACGATGGTGATTACTGACAGAACAATAGACATTCGCAGTTAGTTGTGTGGTGGTGACTTTTCTTTTTTTCTTGTGTGTTCAGTGTGATACGAGAGGTTTATTCAGCAACGATGAGCGTGTAGTGTAAACGTTTAACATTCACTTCAAGTGTTCCACCTCTGCTATCAGCAGTTTTTAGTATTCTTCTTTGATAGTGGTAGATAACGTGTCCGTCAACAAACTGTTGCTAGCGCTAGCCACTATAGCAACGTTCCCATGGACGTCGACGGCGGGTGGGGTGGCCGTGGTGGTGGAGGCCTGCTGGGACTGCTGCATCTTCTTCCTGTTTATCTTCCTCTCTTTGGCGCGTCTGTTCTGGAACCAGATCTTTACCTACGGAGCACAAAATCACAACAGGCATGAGGACAACATTCATTAGCTTGGTGTAATCGTATTTACAGCATGCAGATCTAAGTGGTCGTGGCCCCAAAGCTGTTTTAGGGCTTTCAATAGTGCATTTCAGGTCAAGCAGATCAAGTTCATGTCTAATAAGTCACTCCTTAGGACAGCTCTGGTCCTGGAGTAACACTAGCTAGTACATTTAAGTTCGGCTGTGAAGTGTCTGAAGGGGTGATTTGACAGGATCCCCATCTAGGAACTGAACTGACCAGATCACTAAGGCCAGAGCCCAGGGACCCATATCCACAAGGCCTGAGGCTCAAATACGTGAGACAATCCATGTACACACGGTTACATGAATCAAATAGATCGAGAAATGTTATCTGCCCACAGGCACTGCAAGTTTTATGTTTATGTTTTATTACTGACTCATTATTGATATTGCAGCATTAAAATGGGAAGTTTTTAAAGTGCAGCATCAACTTTAAAATATTGCGTAATCTCATTTTTTAGGTCCAGCTTTTATATTAGTTCATTTTTTAGAGACTGTTGGAGGGTGGGGGGCCATTAGAAGGTGCCTTTCCTCAGGGCCATGCTCCTTCCTTGTTCCTGACCTGTTATCACATGATTAATGATCTTAATAGAAAAAGAACATCAAACGTAGACTAAATTAATGTCATTTTAGAGAAATTTATCACAGTTTGAACAAAACCTTGTATCTCCAAAATGGCACCTATGCAGGAGAAGCAAACCATCTTAACTTATAATGGAGGTTAATGTAAAAGTACTTTTGGAACATTCTATTCGTCTATTCATAATTTTTGATTTTTAGTATTAAATAACATAAATGGGGATTTTAATAGCATATTCATGTATTAAAGTTTAATTTTGGCAAAATTAAAACAGAATGAGAATGTAATTATATAATAAATCTCAAAGGTACTTTAGATTGACTTTCACTTCAGTTCTACACTCCAGCCTCAGATTAGTTAGCAGTGTTACAGTATATTTTTAGTTATTATAATCCATGTTGGTGGGAGAAATTAAGACTAATAAAGTGAGACTTATAAGGTGCTGGTGACTTGAGATGAGTCTTTTCTCGCCGTGGCCACAAAATCACAGAAACGACCCCAACTTGTAGTTCTATTTTTGCTGCTTACCTACACGCACACACCACTTCACCACAGATTTGAGTGATTTCCCCCTCATACTGATTTGTAACAATTCACCTGTGTGTGTTCATGAGCTGATCAGTTAAATCAAGTGTTTGAGAGCAGGGAAAAGACCCAAAGATGCAGACAGCATGGCATTTTCCTACTGAACCAGTTTATTAAACCCTTGAAGCCCTATTTTGTTATTCAGTTATTACTCTTTTCATACAGTAACTGCTGTGACTTATGTGACAACTACTATGAAACTACTAGTTATGAGAGTGAGGATCACTGTGCGGTACCACACCTGTCGTTCTGAGAGGCTAAGAGCCAAAGCCAGCTCAGCCTTCCTCCTGATGGTGATGTAGCGGCTGAAGTGGAACTCCTTCTCTAACTCCAAGCGCTGGTGGTCACTGTAGACCACTCTGTACTTGTCCTTCGTCCTGGTCTTCCCTGTAATGGACAAAATAAAAGGGTTATTCACTAATTAATTAACCATTGTACTTAATGAACGTATACATGCAATCACACACACACACACACACACACATATATATATATATATATATATATGTGTGTGTATATATATATATATATATATATATATAGTT
>JBBPDB010000128.1:2882453-2901920 GCA_037974465.1 Brachypetersius altus
CTCTCTCTCTCTCTCTCTCTCTCTCTCTCTCTCTCTCTCTCTCTCTCTCTCTCTCTCTCTCTCTCTCTCTCTCAACAGTCTCACAGTAGGGAGGGTCTGTGTTAAAGCCAAAACCTATTAGCGGTTCCTTTCGCTTGTTTGCTGTTATTCCAGCCTGTTGGCGTGCTGCTAATGAAAGGTTCTGTGTTTGAAGGAGTCCTGCAGTAGCGAGGGTGGGGGGTAGTTTGGTTAGCTTTGCTTGTTTTTCTTAACATGCAGCATGAAAGAGCCGCAAGATTGAATCTCCATAACAAGCTGTGAGGAGGCTTTTCTGTCTTTGTGCCTCAGGGATCCCGAGCCGTCACTCAGCAACAGTCAGCCTCACCCCTTTCCGACCGTTTATCTGTGGGTGCGTGTGGCCATATGTGTAGGGGGGGAGCATATGCATGTAAATGTGCGTTCCCCTGTTGCGTGCAAATGAAAGGAGTGAGAAATGATCGCTCCGCGAGTGCGAGCCCGCCCCTCCTTCTGTGTCATAATTGCGTAGGTGTTTCAGTGGATGGCCAGTTTATTTTCATTCTGCAGTCATCCTACATGCAGCTTTGTCTTCGCCACTGCTCCAGTGGTAGTAGAAGTACAGTTGAATTATGTCCATGTGAACAAGCCGGTCGGAAAAATGCCACGTCCATTTACGCTACAGATGAGTGGAACCAACTGATGCGAAGGGTTAAAAAAACAAAATAAAACAAAACAAAAAAAAACATACTTTTGTGCTTCCCTGCCCACTTGTTCTAGATGAAAGGGAATACCAGACCTGTATCCACCTTTTATAACATGGTATTTTATCAGCTGTGCTTATTCTCTTTTATGAGTAAGAAAGGATCCTGATCACAAGAGGATTCTCTTTAATCCTTATCTGTGAAGCTATCCAGCCTATCATATATTTCTTTGAGTCTCTGTCTCTACCCGCTCTTACCCCCTTTTTCATTTTATCCCAGTAGATTTTATTCCTTCTGACTCGGCTGTAGACAAAAGCAGTGCAATATGCATTGTTCTGGCAAGGGGGAAAAAAAAGGACCACTGTTCATTGAAGCAGCCGATATAAAACTCCTAGTTGAAATTTAAATGGTCAACTAAAACTCAACATTTTCTTAACGTTTGTAAATCTATCCGTGGTGGTATTAGAAGTTCAATGACTGTGTAAACCAAGAGCAAGGTAAATTCATTTTTCAATTACACTTTATGGGGCAGCTGGTAGCCTAGTGGTTAGGGCACTCGCCCTGCGACCAGAAAGTACCACTGAGGTCCCCTGAGCAAGGTAACGTCCCCCACACACTGCTCCCCGGGCGCTGTGTTCATAGCTGCCCCCTGCTTCACTTGGTGATTGGGTTAAATGCAGAGGAAGTATTTCGTGCTGTTCACACTGTGTGCAGTGGTGTGTTCACGTATGACCAATGTTCACCTTCACTTCACTTTTTTTATTTAGCCCAGGCAGCCAGCCCACCAGGTTGGATATGCAGAGCACAAACAGGAAAAGAGTATGATGCCGAACAACTTTGTGTAAAAATATTCCTCCTAAAAAAGCAGAACAAATGTATTTATAGTCAAGTTTTGTTTATACTGCCTTTTTCTAATTATGCCAGCATTTCACAGTTGTCTGGCTTGTGCCAGAACCCTAAGTGTGCACAACTGCCAGTCAGTGCTGTGGGTATTTGGTTGCTTCTTATTGGTCAAACCAGTTGTCAAAGAAATTCCCAAAAAGGACTTCGATAAACTCTAATAAAAGGAAGCTCACCACGAGACGTAATAAAAGAATGAATTTATTTTCTTGCAGCAAGTGAACAAGTCTAAGAGAGGAATTGTTCTAAATCTAAAGCGTGTGCTTTGCAAATTATCTAGCAGTAAGCAGTGTGTGTGAGTAACATCGCTGTCGTTAGGTCAGTCAAAACAATAGACTGTGTATCTTCTCCGTTCCCGGACACGTCCGGCTGGATCGCTCCGTCCTTCTATCAGAGATACAGAGAAGACAGTCCTCACAGAGAACATATCAAAACAAAACCACAGCAGAGATGAACTCAGGTTACAGGATTATAAACTCAAAGGTTTCTTAATGATTACATGTGTGCTTGAACTCGCTAATATTTACGAACTTTAATAAGAATAATGATTTAATATGAAAAAAACTTTATTAAGGATAACATTTCTCCAACAACAGGGCATACAGTATATCCAGCTATTGTTTGAATACAGTAAAAGCTTATTAACGCCATATTTGATTTTGGCTACAGCAGAAGGGATGTTCGACAAAGGTATCTTTCAATCTTTCATCTTTTTTGATTTTAGGAAAGTGACATTTTGCAAGTGAGAGTGTCGGCTTATTGCCAGAAAAGATTAAAAGCGCTTTGCCCCTAATGCCATGTTTTTTCTGCTCCTACTGTCAGTATCAGAATATCCAGTCTGGAGATGGAGATGAAGCTGAAGTGCTCGATGAACAGCTGGAGGCATGTGACCCTGCCAAGGCTAGCGAAGAGTCCTGTGACCAGGAAGAGGAGGAGCAGCCCCTGATGAAGGCCAACAACTATCAGTTTTGTTGAGAGGCCTGTTTGAGCTCACGCCCTTTCACTCTTCCCGGCGCGTCGTGAATCCACCACTCGCAGCTACAACTGTGTTTCGGTCTAAGGGTCAAAGTTCTCTGTTGGTCGTTTACAAAGACAAAGTCGTAGACAGAGCTAGCGTTCGAACCCCTGAGCTAAAATTCGCATTAAAATCACTGTTGTTCCGGTGGTTAAGCCTTTACTAAACTTGGAAATGTGTTGGACCACGCATTTTCAAAAACTCGTATTTCCTCTGAAACACCCTAAACCACTTTTTAAAAAAGCATTTTAGAAGATCATATCCTCTGCCTGACTTATGCAAATCGCAGTTCCCTCTTTGAACATGTATAAAACAGCCAGATCAGCATCTTCCAACTTCCTCTTCCTGTTCATAAGCACAAACCTGACCTCATCAGATTTTTCCAGCCTGCAAGCACCAAATGATCTTATATTCTGAAGCATATTTGCCCTTTATATGTAATTCTTCTATTTGTACATTTTCTGTTAATCGTTTCAACTATTCTGTGATTCTATTCGCTTCTTTCTTCTCAAACATAAAAGACTTGATTTAACACAAACAGCTAAATCTAAGCCAGCGAATCTACATAACAAAACCGCTCCAGTGGTACATGTACATTTGCAAGACTGGATCACGTCAGATTAGATTCTGGGACGTTAGATCAAGGTTCAGACGCATTCTATGAAAGCTGAATAGAACAAAAACATTTGACATACCTGTGTTATTTACTTCATGTAATCAATTACTTTTATCTAAAGTTAATCGTTTTTGTTTGTGTGTTCTGTCTGAATGGGGTGTATTTGCCCATTTGATGTAGCATTGAGCTTACACTGCCATATTTGGAGCCAATGAGTTGATTGTACTTTATGCATACTGTCATCACTGAGGCAGAAATATATTAGCTATAATATCCATACACTTCTTATTTTGTTATTAAAACAGTAGCTGGGTAGCACACAGACTAAAGCTCAGAAAGATACAATTCTCATCTTACCCTGAGGTTTGTTATTTTTTTTACTCATATAAGCTATTCAATAAAGTAACCTATGAAAGCTTTTGGCGTTTTGAATTTCAATAGCTAGAGAGGACACTTCTCAATAGGTAAGAGAGAGTGATTATATACTACTTGAAGTTGCTATACCTTTTCAGCTGTTCTGTACATCACCTGACCTCCAGCCATTCTCTGAGCAGCTTATCCTTAACCAGGGTCTTAACCTAGGACCCCCTGGGGCCTATTCCAATGGCTAGAGGGCAAAAGGCACAGAAACACCCAAGCCAGTCTGTCTCAGAGCACCTTATTTACAGAATTACAGCATCATTCAATAACTAATCGTCTCTGTGAGGGGATGGGTTGGATCCTATAATTCCGATTTTTGTGGGCTAAGATTGAATTTCTGATGCTTTTGACATTAATAAACTTTCATTGATTTCTGTCATGTCCGTTTGTTTCATGCTCGTCAGTACCAGCTTACGATCAGTTGTTCAGAAAAGAGATTAACAAACAAAAGCAACAGCTCAATCAAAGTGCTCAAGGCGGTATACTTGAAGTCACCAAGTGAAGAACTGTGCAGCAGGAACAGCCTGTGAGAATCTGAATGCATTCATATTTGGAAACACAGACTTCCACCGGAGTTGTAATAAAAACTGTTTGCATGAAGCGGCTTTCTTTAATAAAAACATTGTTATTCTTCATTCACACACATGGATCATAAACACTTTATGCTCCTTAGTTACAAACGCATTATTCTGTTCAATAAATACTGTCCTCTTGTACTATAATCCGAATCACTGTCCTCTCAGTGCTTTGTGTTTTGGTGTTGTTGCGTTTGTACATCTTTTGTGACTGAAAGACTGTCTCACAGTGTCTGAGTAACTTTCCCACTCTTTCCTGATTCCTCTTTCTCACCGCAGCCCACTCAACTGACCTATTAAAGCTCTGCGTACAGAGGAGTCCTTCCGTCGCAACAGTTGCAAGAGAAAAGAAAAGTTAAAGAAGCTTTACAGAACATTGTCAAAGGTCACATTTAAGCTAAGAAACTGGGGCACCTCAGTTGTTTTTTTTTTTGTTAGAAGACCTGCATTTACAGAGTATTATTAATTTTAAATTATATTTAAATTATATATCTATATCTATATCTCTCTCTCGCTCTCTCTTTCTGTATGTGTGTGTGTGTGGAACATCAACATGTTAATGCAGGGTTGTTTCTTTTGTGCAGTCATCTTTTCCATCAGGCCTGGATATGATATAGCTTCAGTACAGTCCGGCTGTGAAACATAGCACATCAAACTTTATGAGAAGTAAAGGTTATTTACCATCTGTAAACAAACACTATACTTGTATAACAGTATGTAACACAACCAGTTACATTACTATTGCTTTCTAAGTAAATATACAAAGAACAGGCTTTAATCTGACAAACTTTCCAGAGTTTAATGTATAAAAATATGATACACTATATAACAGTTAAACTCTATTAGTTAAATGCATTAAATGTGTAGATGAGAGGGTGTGTACTTTTTTTCCCCACATAGAAAATCAACAAAACATGTCATTTGACCAGCAGCACCAAAACTTTTGCATACATCTATATTTTGCTAGAATAAAGCTGTGCCCTACAGTTTCTCATTAGACTGAATGGGATTTTTACTAACGTTCTGTAAAGCTTCATAAGCCTGCAACAGCTGCTACAAGAAGATGCATCAGAGCACAGATCGGTCAGTTGCACAATACTGTATCCCTCTGCTGTCATTCCAACACCATGTCTTCCACAGGCACTGCGTCCATGTCTGCCTCTCCTTCCTCTTCACCCGGCTCCTCCTCAGTGTTCAGCTGTGCCACTCCAAGCCTGTAGAGGGCGTCCCGGATCATCACCACCTCACCCTGCTGGCACACCTTCAGCACGTCCGCTATCTGCTGGCTCACAATGTCTCTGCTGCTCATGAAGTCCACCAGGCGGTTGTAGAGGTAGTAGTGTGCAGGGTTATCGAACACAAGAGCTTTGCGGTCTTTGCCTTCTCCTGAGCTGTTGGTTATGCCTGAGACAAGACTGACGTAAGGCTGCAGCTCCTTGCAGAGCGTGATGGCATGATGGGAGTCCGGAGGGGAGGAGACAGCTGGGAGGCTGGAATCAGCAGGAACACCGGGACGAACTATCCAGCGGGACAGGGACTTGGTGACGGGGTGCAGGCGGGGGTTAGAGTCTACAGAGGAGAGATCCACACAGTACTGCTGATCCTGTAACTCCGAACAGGATACATACTGAGAGAGGGGGGGGAGGGGAGAGGGAGAGAGAGAGAGAGAGAGAGAGGGGAGAGAGAGATAGAGAGAGAGAGAAAAATGTCATTAAGTTTGCAACGGTCACATTACATGGTTATGGTGGTACTCTGGATTGCTGGGTTTTAACTGGGCAAAACACAAATATGTCTTCAAAATCGTGTTTCACACAGCGGGGCAAAAGTATCAGATTACTAGTAAAAATTATTCTATTTTGCTTTTTTTCTACTCAGATTGACAAACAAAGATTTTACATTATTTTCTACCCAAATTGACAGACTGTATATTTAAGAAATTAAAAAAATATTTGAGAAAAAACCAATCTCAATATTTGGAATGGCCTGCTGTTGCTATAATATCAGCACACAAGTTTGTGCAAAAACATCTGGTCTGTAGCTCAAATCCATTAGAGGGCTTCAAGTGCATAATCCAGTCAGAGCAGCAGGTCAGCAGTGGCTTACTTTATAAAATGTGTGCATGCAAGATCTTTCACAGCACAGATGTGCTCACATTCATGGGTCAGTTGCAAACAGCATGGTTACAAAAAGTGCTTATTAAGTCAATAAAGCTTCAGAAGCTATTCATATAGATCTGATATCTACTGCATGCTGAACTGGCCACAACTAGTTTCATTCATTCATTACCCTACCCAGGGATCCGGGGAGTTCACCTATAAGGCAAAAGTCTGAGAAATACCCAGGAAAAACACACTCTCACATACAGTCATAGGGGCAATTTAGCATCTTCAGTTCACCTGACGTGGAAACCTACACAGACATGGGGAGAACATGCAAAAGCAGACGGAGCAAGTTCCCTGGATGCCCTGGTTAGAAATCAATCACAGGACCCGCTCTACGTGAGCCATGATGCCTACTCTGATGTTGAATTCTGTTTGCCTATAATTCTGCCCAAATTTTCTATTTAGAAATTGTCACTGGGTTGAAAAAAGGTGCCGCTGTAGACTTACCCAACAGGACTGATGGTGACATTAAGGCAAAAGGACCAAGTACTGAGCTTTTTGCTTTTAACTGACATTTTTACATGTTTTTGAGCCAGATATCCTCATACGTTTGCCGGCGCATTTCAGTTCATTTCTAGCAGCTGTATATTTTCAGTAGCCCAATTTTAAGGACAAACGTGGATTTTGTAAATCAAATCAGATTCAAACACATAAAAACCAAGCCCTGACTTCCCTTTTTGATTAACAAATTTAGCCTCAGAAGTTTAGTGGTCAGTCTTGAAGGAAAGACTGACAGCCCCACTGGGCCACGCTACATTTAAAAACAGAACTTCCTCAGTTCCTGTGTCACGGATTCTGCACGGAAAGCAGTAAGAGAAGTGAGAAAGGCTTATTTCTATTTGGATTTGAGTAATGAGAATTACAAAATAAAGAACTCAAGTTCTCTTTAAGTCTCTTTAAGTCTCTCCAGTCTTTATGTAAATGAGCTCTCAGTCCCATACACACATAGAAGTGAAAAAAGAACCACCATTACGATAGCCATGAGCAGAAGAAGCCAGTGTACGGGTTTTAAAAATGGAGGTTTCCCTGTAAAGTGTACTGACCTCTGCTGCTCCTGCGGGATCTGAGAAGCAGCCTTGATTCCTCCCCCACATCTGAGATGCCAGCTCAGGGTACAGAACATCCGCACACACCGCAACCTTCTGGGCACAATCTGCCACATACACCGGCGGCCAGAAGCGAGAGGACACCAGCAGGTCCACGTGGTCCCGGGCAGTCTCACCACGCACCAGGTACTTAGAGCCACACACCACCTGAAACACAAGAAAAGACTGAACACAACACCCTTACACAGATGCCTTAATAGCTGATCCTTAAATAAGTTATCAGTAATCATAAAACATCGGCTTACAAGTGGAGAAATCTGCGGGGAGTTTTTAAATAAACAAAGCACAATAATTATTAGGATTTACATTTTTATTCATACAGCAGAAGCACTTTTTTCCCCGTTGACATTAAAACAAAGTAAGCATGGACCTGGTAAAATGCAAATATAATACATTTTGTAATATGACCATTATAATACAATACATTTAAATAGCAAAGCAATAGGACAATGAGAACTCCAGACTTCTGATGGTTAAGGAAAAAGGCCTTCAGAGCATCACTGACAAACACACAAATGAACCAAAGGGACTTTTGGCTTCTTGGTGAAGCAGAAACTTAAATATTTAACTGCTCGTTCCACCAGCTAACCATGACTGCTACATTCAGACTTCAGATTTACTGGATGGCCTGCAGTTCAGCAAGGGTGGAATGTTTATTACCTGGTGAGGACAAACTTTGCTGAGTTTTCCAGCAGTTAAATGTTGTGGAGGTTGGGGGGCTGTTGAGAGGCCATTTTGAACTTGTGTGTAGAGTAAACACACAGATACCATCAACTCATCCTGGCAATAGAGGAAAAAAGATACAATGTAACTCCCATTATCTTTTACATTCATTTCTCTAAAAATCAGGTCCACAGCAAGAAGACAAAGTATTTCAGAATAACTTTGACATAGAAAATAGTGTTGGGTCAGTTCCTTTTTGAGGTCCTGTAAAGTGTGTGTGTGTACTTTGGTACTGTCTGGTGCTGAAGGTGCTCCACACTGCTCCAGTATGTATCGTAGCTCCTCCTCAGTGTGCTGGTCCATGTCCTCTGGCCTCAGCTGACCATCATGGATCAGCCGTGCCAGCACCGCTGGATCTCCTGCCACACACACAGACACACAGACACACAGACACACAGACACACAGACACACAGACACACAGACACACAGACACACAGACACACACATTCTCATTGCCAAGCATCAGCTAAATGAGTACAGATGGCACAGAACTAATCTTCTTTTAAAATATTAGGACCTGATGTTAAATCGAATTCAGTTTCATTTGAACCAGTTTCTGGCCAGTAAGGACCCTTTCATGTGTGATCAGAGTGATACTGGTCTTCACCTGTGTGTGCTGTGCCAGTGTTGATTTTGTCCTTCTCAGTGTTGATGACCACAGCGCTCCTCATCAGTGGGGGGAAGAAGGGGGCAATGATGGAGGCATCGAAGCGTGTGATGGAGACACTGGAGGGGAAGGCGGCCAGCTCTAGAGCCTCACTCTCCATCGCAACCCAAAACTCCTCTACCTGAACCTCCTCTGATGTCTGGAACTCTGGCCACGTAAACTTCAAAGAGAGTGGGAGAGGGAGAAGGAAAGGAGAAAGAAAGAAAAATATGTTTATCATAAAACTTAACTGATGCGTGTGGTCAATCAGTCAAGACACGTTTCAGGTCTGAAGCTTGCCACCACAGTTTTGTACTACAAGAGCTACAAGATAGTTGTGGATTACTATTAGACTTATGCTTCAACAATTAGCATAATGTAAACAGCATGCCTAAAATTAGTTAGAATGTAATCTCATATACACTAACACTATGTAACATACTATCAGCAATTGTAACATAGTACAGGTAAATCTGAGGCCTCAACAAAGTAGATTTTTCCATGCAACATAGATTTTCCCCATTTTTAGATGACATCTTAACCAAGACTGTTTATTACTTCTTAATTAATTCTACATAGTTAAATTCATGCAAACTTTTCTAGCAAAATCAGTTGAATTTCCCTTTAACTACTCAGTTTAAGACGAGTATTTTCTCAGCAGAGCTATATTAAAAATGTTTTATCTAATTGTCTAGTTCACTTAAGTTTTTCTTAAAAGTTTTACTTTATAGGAGTAAGATGAAGTAGAATTATACATTATTTTACCTCCACGTTTTTGAGCTGTAGGACGTTATTCGTGTTGCGCTGGGCGATTTCCACTTTGGGGGCAATGCCACAAACACCACAGATCATGTCGTTATAGTCCCGCACTGTCAGACATTCGAACGCCCAGTAGCCACTACACAACAGCTCGTGCAGATGAGTCTCATCCTCTGAACTCAACACGCAACCTGAGAAAAGAGAGTTGGAACACAAACGGTTAGCAGTTTTGTTTCTTTACTGCAAGTCCCTCCCTCCTAAATATGGAACACATTGCGTTTGGTCTTGATTTAGTAAGAGACTAGAGTTGCATGGCATCCTTATGTGGAGGTAGAGAGCAGTAGTTTAGGCAGAAATATACATTTCTAGATCATTGGTGGAAGACAGTTCCAGTCTGTACGTACCACCCCCATATGTATTATGTTCATGTGCTTTGATATTAACATAAAGATGTTAGCAGTTGGTGGCTGGAGTAACGTTACCGCTTCCGAGAGCTCCTTATTGTCAAAATCAAACCTACACACTCGACCTTATCTTTCAAATCTACACTAATTAAAAGTGACCATATTCTAAACACTTCAAATACACTCATAAAAACACTTCAGTAATATAGAAGATCAATGAAATATAACACAGACAGGACAATGTATCCAAATGCACAGGTACCTTGAAGAGTGTGTATGTTGTTGAGAATGTGCAGAGCTGCAAGTGCTGGGTCTTCACCAAGCTTGATCTGGGCTCTGATCTTAAAGAACAGATCCAGAGACACCAGCAGCTGATTCCCCACATTAAACAAACCTGACGCATACAAACACAGCTCAGTCATGTCATAAACACATTATATTCTGTTTGTTTGTAACTGTAACTGTGATATTTGTAATAAATGTGCACTCATTTCTAAAATCATTTGACCTGGGGCACTCATGACACACACACACGACAGCATGTATATGGATATCTGGTGCTGATCAGTGTCAGACGCAGGTGAGTATATGTTATTGAGCACATGTGTGTATTTACCTGGGTGCAAGTCAGTGAAGCTGTGGACGGCCAGGCACTGTAGGTTAAGACACATCTTCAGCTGTAGAGAGACCGGCTGCAGTAGAGACTCCGTCACTAACCAGCACTGTTGCTGCCCTGCCAACAAACAGCTGTAACACACACACACACACACACACACACACAGTAAGTAGCAGAAGTAAAACAGCCCGAAACAAAATAATGAAAGTATTTAATATTGCACTATTACAGTTTAATATTTACAAGCAATTCTCTTGGTGGAACAGCCAAGTTAATGCACAAAACACAATTTTTTTGTATGTTAATTATGTGAGTGCTTGTTGAGAATTCTGTTGGTCCTCACCCTTCCTCTCCTCGGTACAGTGGGTAGTGGCACAGGCTGCAGTGAGTGGCTGCTGACTCATAAAAGTTTGGCCAACTGTTCTGCAGGGAGTCAGAGTCGTCCTTTCTCTCTGCATCCTCCTCTCCCTGGGCATGGATGAGGCTTTGGATAAGGCTGAAGGTGTCCTGCAGCTCGGCCTCGTTCTCAGGGAACTGAAGGCTGTGCTTAAGCAGGGTCACAGTGGACTGGCGCTGGAGTTCCCTCTGGGCTGGGGTTAAGGGCTGAGATGGGTCCAGCATACCCACGGAGCGACTCGCTGGCTCTGGAGATGACTGCCAGGGAAACGCAGCATGGCGAGAGAGCAGAGAGGGAGGAGACTTCATCAGTTACACTAGCAGCTGCTGCGGATCCATCCAATGCCATGATGACCATGAATTCTATATAAATTAGTGATGGGCAACATGACAATATTTCTTTTCAAATATTTGACCAACTGCATGTTTTATTACAAAGAGAGCACGATTAGTCCTCACAGTTTAATTAATATGATCGATCCAGATGGAATGAACGGAGGAATTAATGAATAGAGGAACAAACGAATGGGTGGATGAATGAATGAATGACGGGAGCACTTAATGAATGAATGGAGCAATGCATGGATGAATGGACGGAGAACTGGATGGAGAAGTTAATGAATTTGATGGCATATACAATAAACATAAATGTGATTTAATGACTACCTCAACAGGCCGGTTATTAAGGTTGCTGCTCACCGACACTTTGGGTTTCTTGACTGTTTTAGTGGTGAGTTCACAGCCACAGCTTGGACAGTACTGGGGTTTGTGTCTGTTCTTATAGATGTAATCACAGGAAGGGTTTTTACATCTACCCCTACCGCGAGCTGTGGACAAACCAAGAGCCTGCCAAAACAAAACACAACTGGAGACATTATTCAAAATCTAAATAAACTATATCCTAATTTTTGATTATTTTATGTACTAATGTTTTTAAGCAGTCCAACTAACCAGTGAAGTGCCAGAGTTTTGCTTGAAAGGCACCATGGACAGGATCTTCACTCCATTATCTGTTACTATGTATTGATTGCTGTTGATTGCAGTAGGTTTCTAGAACACAGAAGTGATGACATTATTCACACATTCATGCGAAGTGATAAGAGCCTGTTCACATCTGGTCATTTCTTGTGACTAGATTGTCGCCTGTAACTGCATGCATAGATCTACAAGTACAACATATGCCCTAGTCAACCTGTAAGACCTGCACAATAAAGTCATTAAAATGTTTCAATTAAATTAAAAATACAGAGACACATTTAGAATGTCTCTCCAACGAGTTGCATTCAACTTCCATTATTATGTTAAATAATATGCAAATCAGCTCACACACAACAATCAATTGCCAGTGATTATATATATATTTTTTGTTTTATTCAAAATAAATGTCCATTCCGTCACAACGGCATGAACATTTTAAAGAAGATAGCTCTTGAGAAGAAGTCGCCTACTGAGTCATAGCAGTCATTAACTATGTGTGTTCAAACTGAATGTATTGTAGAGAAATAGTAACTAAGGCAAGGTGAAGTAAGGGTTAACAAAACTGGCACTTTACTTAAGCTAACAAGTGCAACCAAATTCAACTAAGAGAGGAAACCGACATCAGGATGTTAACGGAGGAGCAGCGACGCTACATTAAGTGGCAGCAGTCCAAAGGGGAGGTTACTTCCCCAGAACAATAGAACAATAGGAGTTTTTGATTGATCTAGAGATACAGAAGCATGTACTCTTGTAAAATATCAGGTTAAAATGCATCCCAGACCTCCTGAAACATTCTAAAAGATTTGAATCTTTAAGGCGCCTTAGGTTTGTTTCAGTGTTCAGTGTGAAAATGTACCATCAGATAAAATCCTGGTGCATGAAATGACGAGGTCAATCGAGGTCTGTTTTACAAAGTATCTCAAGGAGCGTCATCAGTTTGTGCAAAACAAAAGTAGATACTAGACACAACCTAGAGCTGTTTCTCCACAGAATCTTACAAATTCAAGAGGAACTTAATATAAAAGTAAATATATATAAGTAACCTAAAAACACTGGGATACAGTCTGGTTTAAGTTTCTCACTTGTTCTAGGGGACTGGGAGTCACAGAATGACCCAACTGCTTCAGGGTGTTTGGTTTTAGGCCCAGAATCCTTCCAGTATCCTTAACTGAGGAAACAAAGAAACAGTATACGTTATAAAGTACAATTTTGATTTATTCCCAACTTAAAGGAACAGTCTGGCAAATAATTAAATTTACAAATTCCCCCCTCAACCCTTAAACTTTGGATCAACCCACATCTTCGTTAAAGTGGTTCAGACTTGTTGATGCTGTATGACTGAAAGTGAGCTATAAGAGACTAAACTTGTGTCTATTCTCACAAACAAGGAGTAGGAGTGCTGATCTAGAATCAGTTTTTTGTTACAATGACTGTCATAAACATGGATAAATCTGATCCAGGATCAGTACTCCTTACAAGTGTTTTGTGAGGTGTTTGAAACTGTAGAGGTGAAGCTGTTCTCAGTTTTTACACCCCACATTAAGTCATAGTGTGTCATAATTAAAGCTGAGAAGTCTGCAGCAGCTGAATGTGGGTTGAGCTGGTTGGGAGAAGTTTTTCTGATGTAGTTCAATGGAAAGAATTTGGGTGAAACAGGGGTTGTTGGCATTTCATAGCTTTGAAGAAGCAAAGTTTAGACTCCCAACATGCCTTTGTTAATACTTACCTGATCTGCTGTTGGTTTTCGTGTCACTTTTTATCTTATTTGGATGCACTGCGATCCACTGAACAACAGCTGGCTGAGATGGAGTGCCTTTTAAAGATCAGCAAAACAACTCATCTCAACACAGCCCCATTCAGACCATCAAACCACAAATACAGTATATCTACTTCTATTACAATGTTTTATCAGTTTGCTATACATCTCTATGACTGTGCTACAAACTAGCTCACAACTAGTTTGTCCATGTAGTCTGTAAGTACGACTGCCTTGTAAACTCGAGGACTTTCTGTAGTTCCTTATAAATGATGTTTAGTGAAAATAGCTTACTTGAGGCCGAAGGGGCAGGAAGAATGGCCCTAATCCGTCGTTTTGGACCACTACTGCTGCTGCCACTCACCCTGGTAAAGATTAAAAAGCTCATTACCACAAATGTAAAAGTAATCAGATATTAGCAGGACAGGCAGGTCACAGTATTTAACCATTTAACCTATTTAATGTCTTATGTATTTTAATCTTTATCTGCTGCATTGTATCACAGAGTCAATAACTATAGACAATAATGTTGATGTCTTGGCTTTTGCATCTGCTTCTGTTATTCTATTCTTTTACAACAGGAAAGATAGAAATCAAGCTGAAAAACAAAGCTGATTTCAAAGCAAACTTTCATTTACCAAAAGCATACTCACATGACATCTGTTGATTCAGCGCCCTGAGAACCCTCAGAGATTTTGAGGACGGCACCATCTGCAGGCCGACAACCTGTAACTGCACCAGTCTTTTCTTTCTTATGGCGTCCACCCTTCATGCCAGCTGTGGCTCCTGTGTCTCCTTTTCCTGCAGAACTATTGTCCTGGGCTTCAGTGGAAACCGCTATTTTATCAGTTTTGGTCTCAGCCTCTCTCTGCCTCGTGTCCAGGTTAGAGGGCAGGACAGTGTTCTGAGGTGTCGCTTCAGTGGACGAGGCAACAGAGCTTGAATCTTCACGCTGACCCTTCTGCTGTTTTCGCGGAGATGAGGAACTAGCTTCTCTTCTTTTGGCTGCCTGCAAGATACATATTTAAGTCTTAGAAATTAAAATTACTGGCATTAATAAATAATAAAGTTTCTCATTTTATTCTGACACTGATAGGTTTAACTACAGGGACATGCACAAGCTGAGACTCCTCCAGCCACAGATTTCAAGCCATCCGTTATCAGAATTGAGTTTATCCCAGCGGCCACAGCACCAGTCCATCACAGGACAGACTCCCAGAGCCTTCATCCACACACACTCAAACCTTGGAGCAATTTAGCATCTCTAATTTGCTTGACATGCATATCTGTGAACTGGAGAAACTGGAGAACTGGAGAAAGAGTACTCGGTGCAAACTGACACGGACACGAGCAGAACGAACAAACTCCACACAGAAAGGGCACTCAGCCACCGGGACTCGAATCCAGAACAGCTGCATATTCCAATTAAAGTTAAATGTCTAATGTCTGTGCTAATCATCTGTGATTCTGTGGGGTTACTAATGTAATGAAATACGTTTTTACAAAATGTACTGAAAACTAAAAACATTTTGGGTAGAAATCTGACAAAATTGACACTTTCAGAGAATAAAACAGTTTAAGAAAGGAGTTTTGACTCACAGGAGGCACCCACTTGCCGCCGAGGTGCTGTCCACATTCGGGGCACTGTGGAGGTTTATGGCGAGTCACGTAGGAGAAAGAACATCCAGGAGTGCTGCAACTGCCTCGACCTCTCCTAGTGTACTTTATAGACTAAACACAAAGAGTGAAAATTAAATTAAACAACCAGACAAACTTTATCGGACAAGTTTAAAGACAAAGACAATGTTGTTATGTCCTCAAACATTACTAACAAGTTTGAAGGAGGGTTTCGTGTCAGGTTTCACGCGGTTCATCACAGGGAGCATCATAATGGGAGTGGCAGCAGGAAACACTTTGTTTTCCATCAGCTCCTAAACAAAACAGAGCAAAAGTCAGAAATGGAAATATTGTGCAGAAGGTAACTGCAATACTGAAGTCATTCTTGCATGTAACTATGTAATTGAATTTGAGGACAAATCAAGACACTCAAGTGACCTGTGATGACTCAAACTAGTCCTTAATTTACTTACAATCTAATGAGCTCTATATAAGAGTTAATCAAATGCCCTATTAAAGCAATAATGCAAAACTGTACCATGTGCAGTGTGCATTACAGTGCATTCTTTATAATTAATATCTAAGAGACTCAAGACCTGAATCAAGATCTTAACTCATCCTCACACTTGAGACTTTAGAGTTGATGCCGGTTTATATAAAGCGACTTGTGAACATCTCTGCATCATAGTGACATTATAAACTGTTAAATTGCTACATACCATCTAGAAGTTTTACTCTAACGTTACAGGAAACGGAAGAAATGTTCCCAAAGTGTAACAAGATTTCTAAGTCATTTGGACAATGCCTGCTGGTCTATGAAGTTAACTGTGTCAGATGGTATTTTCAAATTATGTCAAAAAGAAAATAGGAAAAGGGTAAAGACAGCAACAAAATGGAAACATTGGATAAGTTCTCAAATAAGGCATCACTCCCATACATTCATTTATGGCATAACCGGCGAGCAGTTTTACCTGACTGGGTATGATGGCGACCAGGTGGGTTGTGTCCACTTTTACGGCGGGCATCACAGCACTGCTCTCAAGCCCCTCGTCTACTGCAAGGCCAACACCACCATAAGCCTCGCCCACTGCCCTGCCTTCATCTTCTTTCAGCGCAAAAGCCACCGGTCTTCCAGCTGAGGTCGAATACTGGGACACAGTTCCTTGGATGGATGCAGATCTACTCAAAGGTGTAGCTTTGTCTTCTCCAAGAGCTTCTATTGCAATACACTGTTCCACTAGCTCCACTTCACTGCCTAGTGTCAAGGGAGACACCAGGGGTTCCTGGCCAGAGGTCTGAGAAGATTCCTCCCCTAGAGAATCAACCCCACCATCCATGCACACTTCCATGGACCCCCCTGGCCTCTCCTCTCCCACTGAACTCTTCGGGAGAATTATGTAGTTGGTCCTTGGGAGGATTTTGCGGAAGCCTGGAACGTCTTGGGAAGATGTTATTGACTGTGTGGTCTAATGAGAACAAGAAAACACAGAGAGCAGAAATCATCTTCAAAAATGCATCTCACCCCAACCACTGACTGTTTTCACTTCTCTCACCAGGCGTTACAGAAAACTCCTTCCTTGAGGCTGCAACCCTGCTGAACTACAATCAAGTGCTTCTGAACATTCTGCACTTCACATCTGCACTATACTCCCAATATTGCACATACAACTACTGTGCATATCTTGTATATAAAATACTACCTCCACTCAATAAATCACCTTCTTGTCACTATGCAATTCACCTCTCACTATAACTGTATTGTATTTATTATTCATATATACAAATCTGTGTGTTTACAGATTACTTATATAATCTGGTGTTTCCCCTGCGATCAGAACTGCTAGTAGCACCACTGAAATCTCAGGACCTGCTAGTGGCACCACTGAGGTACCCTTGAGCAAGATACCATTCCTACGCACCGCGTTGCTGGCTGCTCACGGCTTCACTTGGTGAAGGAGTTAAATACAGAGGAAGAAATTCACACTGTTCACACTGTGTGCTAAGCTGTGGTGTGTTCACACATGACTGTAAGGGGCCACTTTACTTAACTGCAATCTGACACAGCGCAGCCTTGTTGTTATACTCCCGCTTCAAATAGTCCTCTTCACCTCATGCTCAATGTATCTGAACATACTGTAGTTACAGTATTACTACGCTGCTGTATTAACTCCCTCTTTCTCTAAACTTTACTTGTACATTATACAATTTTTCCGCACACCTGGTAAGACGACTGCATTTCACTGAAATCAAATGTATTGGCAAAAACGGCTATGATTTACCGGGTCCACCCCTTCTTTCTCCATCTTGGCCCTCTCCAGGTAGTAGCCTTTATCCGCCACATTGAGCCTCTTCCAGCTGTCGCTGATGCGCTTGTTGATCTCAGACTGAGGCATATCTGGATGGTCATGCTGCAGACTCTGATGCACATCAAAGTAGTACAACAGGTAGGCAGACCTGCAGGAGACACACAGTTATTCCGTCTCAGAGGGGATTTCATTTAAGGGAACAATCTGCCAAGAAATGTGTTTTACTCTGTAAGGCTAAAGCAGAAGTAGCTGCAGTTTAAACAGCATTGCTCAATTATCACACACGTTCCTCAAGAACCACAAAGGTAGATCTTTGTGGTTCATGCATTCAGGTAATATAATATTAAGAGATGGCTATAACTTCCATTACTTCTAAGCAAAATCGGCCTTGTAGCTCAAGGACAGATTAAGTACATTCTGAATTAGTCTACTCCTTTACCATTAATTGTTTTTCCCCTACAAGGCATTAATCAGTAATGGCTAATATAGTCTGTTACCTTGGTTTTTTGGGTTTGTCTGCATGTTCTCCACTGCTTTTACTCCTCTTCTTCTTTTTGGATGAGGGAATGTCCACAACAGTGTAACAGCTCTCAACTTCCTCTATCACCCTCACTTCTGTCTCTTCATAAATGGCATCCATCATTGGGATAGCCTAAAAAGAATACAGGTGCAGAGAGTTATGGGCAATTAAGTTTTTGGATGTAGTTCTAGCTAAACAGTTAGTGTGATCAGGAGCTAATAGCCTATGGTACGCAGAAAAGTAACTGAGGACAAGCTATACTGGTTCTCAAACCAGTCTTATGGGACCTACAAACAATTCTAGAAATTCAGACAGTTTCTAATTCACCTCAAAACTGTCTGTTGAGTTCAAAGTGGGGGGACCAACTCAACCTAGAATTAATTAAGAGGTGTGTCCCAATACTGTAGTCCACATAGTGTCACTGCAACCGGATTGCATAAGAGACAATATAAATAAAAGCATGAGGGGTAAATAAAAACAGGGGACACAGCTGGTGGCCTGGTGGCCCAAAACACATTACATAGGGTAGCGCATCCACGACACTGCATACACTTTTTGCTCTTATAACACCCAGGGACCAGGAGACCCGTTTATGGACCAGTTTGTGTGTGCATACATGCGTGTATGAGTGGATGTTTATAGGTGTGTGATCAGGTTTACAGGCAAGCATTTTACCCACTGAGCTGTGTGTGTGTGAGAGCATATATATGTGTATTTGACTGATCTTAGTCTCTATACTGAGGAGGGTTGTGTGTGTGTTGTATATGTAAAGTACAATTTTATCATACATGAACATACCATAGCACTCAGTGTAAACAGCACAAAATTATTTTTCTGCATTTAACCCCTAGACAAGGAGTGGAGCACCCAGAAAGCAGTGTGTGACTGGCTCAAGGGTGCCTTAGTGGTGACACTAGCAGTCCTGGGATTCAAACCCACAACCTTATGATCACAGGGCTCCCCAACCACTAGGCTGCTAGCTCTAGCTGATGTGTGTATGTGAGAGTATGTATATATATATATATATGTGTGTGTGTGTGGGTATTTGTATATATGAGTATTTGTTTGGTCTCTGCACTGAAAAGGTGTGTGTGTGTTTGTGCTGCATAGTTAATTTCAGAGACGCTATACTGTGGAGCGGGGTGTGAGTGGTTGATCTCAGAGTCTCAATACTGAGGAATTGTGTGTGTGTGTGTGTGTGTGTGTGTGTGTGTGTGTGTGTGTGTGTGTGTGTGTGTGTGTGTGTGTGTGTG
>JBBPDB010000128.1:2913276-2918276 GCA_037974465.1 Brachypetersius altus
TAGCAGTGATATGAAAAACCATGGCGGCTGATAACCTGACCAAGTGGAGTCAGGTAGAGGATAAAAAGGATGGGACCCAGAACTGATCCCTGTGGAACCCCACTGGTAACTGTATGTGGATTTGAGGTAGAGGGACCCATGGCCACATATTCTGTTCGATTTGTGAGATAGGATTTAAACCAGGCAAGAACAGTGTCCGTGAGTCCAAAGGTGAGATGAAGCCGGTTTAGCAAGATGTCATGATCAACTGTATCAAATGCCGCAGATATATCCAGGAGGATGAGTAGTGAGGGAGAGCCAGCATCTGATGCCATCAGAAGATCATTTGTGACTCGTATCAGTGCGGTTTCTGTGCTGTGTGATGATCGGAAACCGGACTGGAATTTATCATAGAGATTGTTGAGTTTTAGATGATTCTGGAGGTGGATAGCAACTACTTTCTCCAATACTTTAGATATGAAGGGGAGATTTGAGATAGGCCTATAGTTTGAAAGAACTTCTGGATCCAGATTGTGTTTTTTGAGTAGGGGTCTTATAATCGCTTTCTTTAAAGCAGAGGGGATCTGACCAGTTTTGAGGGAGTGATTTATAACTGATGTGAACAGAACAATCAGTGCCACTATTAAATGATGTTGAAATATCATGACGTAAACCATAACTAATCCATGAACTGAACTGAGAAAATCTGTCACATGTTAGTGAGGACAGTGAATAGGCTACTCACCTTCTCAGCATACTCAAAAGCAATCTGCTTTATTTCCTCAGACTGCAGGCCCACAATCTGTCCTACTGTGCTAGCAGTCAACCTTCCCTACATCAAACACAGACACAGACAATTAAAAGCAAACTCTCTTGAACAATTCAGCAAGGTACCACCTCTGCACTTGAAACCCACCCACGGACATTTTGCTGTCTCTTCACAGTCTGCACCTCACCCCTCTAAATAAAAACCTTTCAGAGGCCTTAAGTAATGTTTTTGCATAAGAGCTCATAGAGCACCCTGGCATCTGATCTCGTCAGAGGAGCTTTGAAGCTTACTATACCTCTTCAGTTGCCATGGCAGCCATGCCGGTCATCAGGGCTTTGATCCTGAGCTGTAAAGGAATATCATAAGAATTCATTCATATTTCATAAAGAGATGTAAGGCTTGAATGGTTATCTTCATCTACATATTTTCAAAGTCATGAGGTATTGAGCTCACTGCATACAGACCGTAAATGTGGATAATTAATCATTCAGATTGGATGCTAGAGTGATGTGTTGATAAACACTCCACTACTGATAGCTTTTAACAAGAAATGACAGAGGAAAACAACTCACAAATTAGAATACATTAGAGTAGGACTTCATTCAGCTTAGCTTCAGTAATAGCAGAGGCACTTTAAGAGGAACCTGGACACCTCCTAATTCATCAACATGTTAAGGGGAAAAATGATTTCAAAACTGGGGTGGTGGTGGCGGCCTAGTGGTTAGGATACTTGAACAAGACCCATAACCCCAAATTGCTCCTGGGAGACTGCCCCCTGTAGATAGGGAATGGAAGTTACTTTGGATAAAAGCATCTGCTTAATGCCGTAAATGTAAAACACAAAAGTCACCTGTGAGAATGCACTTACTGGTGTCATGAATGTCCATAAGGCACTGTTAGCAAGTCTTTTAAATTCAGTTCAACACATGAAAATGTATAAAAACAGCGTTAGAACATTTACTGTTGTTTGTTGGGGAAAATAAGTGAATTTTCTTTGTGACATTTCTCATTTATAAATTGGAAATTTGCACAAACGCTTAATAGGACCCCATTCGTTTTGGAGTGGCTCAAGAGTGCCCTCTAGTGTCTAATAGAGAAGGCACAACAATCTAAAAGAAAGCATTTGGTTACAGCACTTAGCACTTGTCAGCTGGTCAGTGATGTGCAGGTGTACCATGATGTTGAGCCCCATTTCTGCAGGAGTGTAGAGGCTGCTGCACAAAGTCAACAAAATACTGCAAGTCTTCATTATTTAAATGGAAATTTCCTGTACTTTTATCATGTTCTATCTCTGACACATAATTTTTCACTTTATTTTATTTTTTTTCCCCCAAAATTACTCCAGTCTAGCTTGTGAATGCTCTTTGCAACCAAATGCTTTCTTTTAGTCTGATAAGAGTTGTTTTGCTGGTTTTCTGATCCTCTTTCTCCATCATACACTGATTGTAAAGAAGAAAGTTCAAGCAAACACACAAGGCTTCTAGCGAGGAAACTTTCATGCCTTATACTTCACCCTTGTTTTATGAACCACTTTAGTAGAGTTAAATTACATACAACCAATGTGTTAAATATGTAAAATACTGTGCAAAAGTCTTAGTCACCTATGCAAATTGTTTGAAGACATTTTAGTGTGTGATAATTCGTCTTTTTGCTACAAAAGTTAATATCCAAAAAAATAATTGCAAATAAACAGTAAAGCAGTAAAAAAGTATCAAGATTTGTTTTGTTTATTAAAAAAAAGTAGCTGGAATTGTGTGAGCTGGTGAGCAGAACCCAGGTTCGGTTCCAGATTTCTCCTCCAGAAGAGGAGGAACTTTTGCAGAACTCCAAAAGCAGCTCCTGATTTAATTTACTGAAGGACTGATCGAGTTAAACCAGGTTTCTGATGGAAACTACAAGCAATACTGGACTTCCACAAAGAACACACAGATATACTGTACATACAATCACTATTACTGTGTAGGTTTATTGGTATTTATTCCATTTAGGTTTATTTGGTATATTTAGTAATATTAATGTGAAAAAAAATCACACACTGGTCATCTGAACGCTTTTTAAGTATTGTTTTTGTAGGTGCCTAAGACTTTGGCACAGTACTGTATATAAAAAAGATAACCCAGTCAGCCTAGTCACGTAACCTACTTCCTCAGCGGCTTGGAGGTCTTCCTCTTCCGACACTTCAGCCATACCAGGGGGGACGCTCTGAGCCCCCTGAGCCAAAAGAAGCTTCTTCTCCTCTGCCTGCAAAACATGAAAAGCATGTAATTTGTTCAGGGACCAATTTTCCAACACATCTGATTTGGTCATTTACTCTGGTCACTTTTAACTAGACAAAATAATAAAGATATTATTATAAGATTTTTATATGATATAAAAACTCACTTTGTCTTGTTTGGAGTGCTTACTGAATCCATAGCGCCTGAAAAAAAACATTGGATGTTAAATAGTGTTCTGACAGCATTAATCCTTTCCAGACACAGAGCAGCTGTTACAGTTCCAAAACAAGCACAGACACACAAACAAGCCTCCATGCCGCTTCTCCAAAACATTTAATATTTCATTCACAAACAAAAAAAGGAAAAAGTGCATGTCAAAAAAGCAACAAATCACTAAATGTTTAATACAGTCTCTATAAACTTTGTCAGGGAGAATAGCACATTTACACATAAATTGTGTCATATGACAGACAAACGCACACAAGCAGAAGAGTGTTTTTTAAAGAATGCTGTCTCTTTCAGTACTTATAAAGACAGACATCCAGGAAAAGCCTTTCTAAATGGAAGGTGTTCAAATAGTTGGAACAGAAATGTGTTGCATAATGGCATGGATAAAAAATTAGTAAGTTAAAAACCAACTAAAAAAAATATATATCTGGGGAAAAAAAAAAATATGCGACATTTTTTTTCCAGGACTAGATGCCACTACATAAAGCATTTTTATAGCTAAATGTCAGCTTGATGAAAACAAGCTGCTGGACAGCAAATGCATTTTTAATTTATCACTTGGAATTTCCCAAAAGGTCTACGGAAACAGCAAGCCGAAGAACAGATTCACCAAGTTGGTCTTTGGGCATTTTAGGTTTAAAATTTGTTGCTGTTTCATGAGACACTGCTGTTCTTGATTGACCACAATCTTCTGACTGAAACGGACACATACTTACTGCAGGTAGAAGGAAATGGTTAGGCATGGACTGATGGACAGGAGAGGAAAGGAGAGGAGATGGAAAGAAAAGGAGGACGTGAGGAGAGGAAAACAGAAGGTGAGGACAGGTATCCAGGTCAGACAACTATGTAAAAGGACTGCATGGATCACTGATGCATTGCACGTAAACAGATGAATTGCAAAGAACAGTACTGAACAAATCCGCTCAGTACAGTTAGTTAAAAAAATACTGAGTGAAGGAGTCAACAAAAGATGTAAAGAATGCGTGATCAGTCTAAATACAGGCAGTGAGTAATTGAAAGCTGATAAAAGGACAGAATATAACAGAATATATTTTTTGTCATTGCAATTCACAGGAATGTACAGTGCAGTGAGATGAGCCATAGAGTAACAGAAATAAGAAAAGTTTACCTGTGTGTTACTTGCTGCACTCCAGCAGGACTTTTAAGCCTATATGCATTAAATAATACATGCCAGTAGAGTGTTTATGAGGTTGTGTGTGTGGTTGGTACCTGCCATACTCCAGAAGGGTGGAATGAACCCTGGATTCCTCATCCAGCAGCTCTCCTGCATCAGCCTGCCTCCTATATCGCCTCTGAGGAGCGTACACTTCCTACACACGCGCACACACACACACGGAGCTCGATGACTAAGTTCATAATGGGCCCTTATTTTAAAAAAAACTGTTGCAGTTTCCTTGGAAACAAATGCAAAACACAGTGGGCCATAAACCCATTAGCATGCACACATGTTGCAATAAAAATGTTCTACATAAATAACACATTTTTCACATGGAGAACCAGAAAGAAGTCTATATTCACAAAGCCTGTCATAGTAGGACAGTTGAACTGGGATCATGAGCTCAGCACTCCAAATCTGAGAAACTACATAGAAAAAAAAATAGAGAACTAATGTGGTACTTACAGACACTTCTACCACTGTCTTCACTGCTTTTTCTTTCCTCTGCTTAAACTCCTCATCCTGAAACAGAAAGCGAACGCATTCTTTTTAAATACACAGTAACAATTTGTTTAGATCAAAACAATAATAGGGTCATGACACAGAGCAAGTCATTCTGGTAACTGAAGGT
>JBBPDB010000128.1:2923276-2926056 GCA_037974465.1 Brachypetersius altus
TGGTTACTTGTTGCTTGCAAGGATAACCAAACATGTATTTTAGCTCAACAGTGAATTAGAAGTCATAGAACATGTATGCAAACCCCTCACATGACACAGCACCGGAAAGCCCAGGATGTCCTCTAAGGAACACTATAAGGCGTATGTCCAAATATTTAAGGAAGATACAGCTGAACAAAATGTCCATAAATGAATGGGCTGGGTCTCGGGAGGATAAACACATAAAACAAGCGCATTTCCAATACCATTTAATCATAGGGACGATATAAATAAAATTGTTATTATTAGGACGTCAGAAATAGAAGGTAGACTTTTTAACTATTTATGGCTCCTGCATAATTATGCAATGGCAATTTTGCGCCTTTAACCACGCAGCCAGTTAATAAAGACAGTATGGGATCATTGATATGGGAGATTTTATGGAAAATAATGAGTATCTCCTAAATATAACCCTAAATTCCTGCTTTTAGTTAATGAACTGGTTTGTAACACCATTATCGTTTGCTTGATTTGTGCCGAGTGTTGTCACATGGATTTAGGCGGTCCGATGGTGTTCACTACAGTTTGGTCTATTTTTTTTTCTCAGCTGGTTGGAACCATAGAAAAAGTCCACAAATGCTTCAAAAATGGTCTTGTTTTAACTTGCATCGACGGTTAAGGACTTTGATCCTTCTCCTATAAGGTGATATTTTCTTCCTTGTATCTTAAAAGATAATGCATTCAAAATTGGAATAATAAGTTCAAATAAACAAGAAGGACATCTGAGTTGCTTTTCTGAGCACAGCTGACCGCCCTGATGGACAGACAGTCAGTATTATTACTTGTTTAATGTTATCCAGTCTTGTGGTCGGCGAAATGAGGTCGATATCTCTGATCTCGTGCTTGATCTATTTTGGCATGTAGCGAGTAATTTGATCCAGCTGACCTGGGTATTCTGCTGCTGGGGCGCTTTGCTTTCCCAAAAAGGAGTGCTATAGAATATCTCTGTCTGGAAACTGTAACTGAGCAAGTATAAGGACCAATAACATGTCCCTGCTTTTCTGTGTGTGTGTGTGTGTGTGTGTGTGTGTGTGTGTGTGTGTGTGTGTGTGTGTGTGTGTCTTTCTGACTGACAGGCACATAAGTCTGCCCCTTTCTGATTTACACTTGAGCAGCCCACTAACTTCACTGCGGGGGTTTTGCAGACATTTTCAAAACAGCGGACTTCATTATTGACTTGTCTCCCAGTTTTAGATTGAAATTGAATTCTAGCTCTCATTTAATTTGTCCTCTAGCGACTACGCTCCAATGTGTCATTCCGAATAGGACCCGGGCCCGCTCTCAGCCGGGGCGTCGATAGCTGGAGAGCACTGCAGATATGACAGCTTGGCCTGTCCCAACCCCCAGAGCTGCCAAAAATGATAAATTACCCTCCGGCCTCCTTTCTGCTCCCTCATTGGTTAGCTCTGGGGGAGTTCAACCAATTTGTTCCATTGAAATATCCAGTTGGTAAACACAACAGCAGTGGTCTGTGTCTATGTGCATGTGTGTGTGCGCCTGCCTGTAGGTGTATCTGAGGGTGCATGCAAGACGTATGCATGCGCTTTCGGCTGGGGGTGTGTGTGTGGGTGGGTGTGTGTGACAGACAGAGAGAGAGTGAGAAATTGTGTGAGAGTATGGATCAGTGCGTGAGCAATTGAGCTTGTTAATGTGTGCGCGCATGTGTGTGAAAGACCAGTGTAATGTATCGCCTGAAGTGTTGGTTTTAATTTGTTCATCATGGCCCTGTCTGTCACAGTTCCGTCTCCAGTCGCTCATGCCATCCCTTGTGGGAGTGAAACCCCTCTCTCTCAGGACGCCGGTGGTCCGGCAGTGAGGAAATTGGGCTTTGACTGAAAGGACCCTTGGGTGCGAGTCTGTCCCCAGTTAATGTGGGTAGCCTTCAGTAACACCGTCGGGAGTCAAAAGGTGCAGATCACCCACTCAGACCTTTCTTTCTTTGTCTTTCGGAGTGTCTCCTTTCTTCCCTTCTTTACTTCTTCCTCCCTTTCTCACTGTCTGTTTTTTTTGCTTTTTGGTCTCTTATTTCCGTCTACCTTGTGTCTTTCATGCTGTAACTTTCTTCCTTTTTGTCTTTCATTGTCTTCCAGTCTGTCTATTTCTTATGTTTTATTTTCTGTCTGAATCTTTCGATCTTTTTCTTTGTCTTTTGTTTTTTTTTTTTCCAGTTTCAGTCGGTCTCTCTTTCTCTCTTTCTCTTTTGTCTCTTTTTACGACTTGTGGTCTCTCTCTCTCTCTCTCTCTCTCTCTCTCTCGCTCTCTCTCTCGCTCTCTCTCGCTATCTCCCCCTCTCTCTCTCCCTCTGCCTTTTTTGACTTAATTTGTCTCTTTTGCTTCTGCATTGTCTTTCTCTTTTTGTATTATACTTTTTTTTCTCTGTTTCTTTCAGTTTGACAGTCTCTCTCTTCGTATTTCTTTTCACCTCTGTCTTTCTAAGTCATTCTCATTCTGCCCCCCCCCCCCCACACTCTCTTTATATGCTTGTTCAGGATCTTACTGCTGGTCTCTCTTGGAGAATTGTTACTCTGTGGAATTTCAGAATTAGCTGACAGTTCTTTTTTTGGAACCTCTATTAGTGGAGCAGTAATTGAAGACTTTCCACTATAGAATATCACAGCTCAGAACATTCTGAACATTTTCTCTGTGTGTGTGTGCGCGTGCGTGCGGCCCTATTCTGAATCTTGCCTGGTAAGTGTGTGTGTGTGTGTGTGTGTGTGTGTGTGTGTGTGTGTGTGTGTGTG